>QVRM01002518.1:0-48841 GCA_003439945.1 Dermanyssus gallinae | reverse complement strand
ATAGCCCCTTGCAGGCAGTTAATGGCACTGCGTGCCTCCGTAGCGCGCACCATATAGGTTCCGAATTGGCTGTGGCCCGTTAGGACCTGGACCGAATGTACGTAAGTAGCTTCTGGTCAGTCCCGTTATACCGTATACCTGCTAGTGGCACCATGTACATCAGGCGTTCCCGAACCTTCCAGAACAAAAATAAGCTTTACGTATACCGCCGAGGAGGTATCGTGACAGGCTAACAGCCAGCGGCGCCCGTCCAAACCCTCCCACCGTGAAAGAATCCTAGTCAAATTCTGAGCGACCTTGCTGACCTTGGCGACGATGTGTTTAATATACGCGGAACCTGTAAAATTTGTATCCAAAATGACGCCTGGGTACCCGGCAATCCTTTTGATTGGAATAGGGTGGCTCGTGAGCGTCAGGTTGGCTCCATGTGTAGCGTTCTTGACCCGTTAAGTAAACCGCCTCCGTCTTCTGTGGGGAAAGCTGCAGATGATAAGCGGTCAGTCTATGCCTGTATGTATTCTAGCGCCGCGTTAGCAATTTCCTCTAAAGTTGTTTTTCGGCGAGCCGTGACGAGAAGGGCAAGGTCTTGGCATACGCGACGGTCTACATGCGTTCCGGGAGCCCTAGTCGCAGGAAATCGTCGTAGGCCAGATTACATAGAGCTGCATCAAGAATGAAGCGCTGCAGCACGCCAGTGTCACACTGTGGCTATGCCCTGTTAGGATTATCCTGTCGTTTCAAAGGCTGCTCCTCTAGGCCACTTCGTTCCAACCACTGTATCGCTCTTACCTCTATCTCCTGGCTTTTAGAGGCCCCATTGAGTGACAAGATGGCGTTGAACCAGTTCGTTCTTTCATTCCACGCCTCCGCCGACATAATTACATGGTGGGCGACCTCCCTGGTTATATAGATGCCCCTCATGGCCGTTGAACCTACGTCCCGTGCTGCCCTCAGAGCCTTGCAGCGCAGAACGGTGTGTTCAGCGTCGTCCGGCTAAAAGTCGCTTCATACAGATGTCATTGTTTATTTTTTAAATCTTTATCACGTAGCTTCAAAACTGACCGTGTCCGGTCAGAACATGCGTCGTACAATAGGACGGCTCGCTATGTTCGCAATCTCCGAGGTCTAATATTAGACTTTTGGTCTAGCTCCCCTTTGTAACCCCGGGTTCTACCTCTGCCCATTCTTTCTGCCAGGTCTCAATGGTGGCAGTCCTGGCGATAGTCAGATCCAACTCTGCATCGAAAGTACGCTTGTTTTTGTCCTTTGCAAGCTGGTCACATGAAAGCATCGTAGCTGGGACCAGGAGGGCTTCGATCGACACCGTCCGGTATGTGCAGCTTGCCCTGATCGCCAGCGTCCGTCAGGCGGACCTTAGTGACTCTATTTTCTTCTATTGGTTTTTTGCTGTTTTTCGTACAGTTCCGTTGATTCGAATAAAGAATACGAGAATATGCAAGTATTAAGGATGGCCCCGAGGGTACTATCGGGTAGCCCGCCATCTCGTGAGGGGTAGTCTCACCCCTTGGGCGGCGCTCTCTACGACTGACTTGATCCTAGCCATAACCATGAGTGCAAGATTGTCGGCGTACGCTAGCGTCTTTACTCCGTTCAGGAGAATATCTACCTTGAACACCCCGTCGTAAGCCAGATTCCTCAGCACGGTCCCCAAAATAAAACCATGTGGGAAATCACCTGACGGAGGTAAAAGGGTTTTTCTCTTTATTGCTTCAACAATGCTTTCATTCATTAAGCTGCATGCAATATAAGATGTAAAGCGAGGTGGCCTGTGGTCATCGGCACGTTTATTCATATACAAGTACAAAGGTTCCATGACTTCGTGCGCTCTTGTTGAGAGCTTCACGAGCATCTTAAGTTAATATTCACGACGTTTAACGTTTAGGTGACGGTCCGAAAAGAAAATTGTGCAAAACTTTGCTATGCCAAAATTGTAAGTTTTATACATGTACCATATACAATTCAAACATGTATAGCATATGTATTTTGAACAACAACTAATAACTCTATAATTGTACCATTTATTAATTATAAAGCTACGGCTCGCTCAAAGCTTCTTTTGCATGACCGGACGCCAAATTGGCACTTACGAACCCACATATAAAACCGTTATGTTATAATTTGATCTATTCTGCATACACCTATGTAATGCCTTTGTTTATGTTTAACAAAGCAGTTTGTCGACATGATATATTTCAGGTATGCAGCAAATGTTCTAATGAAGTCTCAAAATCTATTTTAGCCCGCTATTTGCTCAGTTAGGAATCTGTTTGCTGTTTTGAATTTTACAGTTGGAGTTGTAATTCTATTACCTCTTGCCATCGGTTTGTTATGCTGGACTATGGTTGTATACAGCAGGAACGTTTTGGACCTCTGGTGAACAATTCTGCACTCGACCGGATATTCTTTAATTTTCCGATAAATTCCTATCGATCAATCTACGTGTTTAATCTCTCTAATTATCATGATTTTGTAACTACAAGAAGCGTACAACGTGCTGTCGTGAGCGAACTCGGTCCTTATGTATTCAGGTCAGTTTTCTATATTATATATATGTATATTCTATTTTTCAAGTCTCAAGTAATATGGTGAAAGCGTAACTCGTTTTATGTGTATGTCCAACAAAATCAGCAATATAAGACGCTAACACGATATTCCTGAGAAGGTAATGTGGGGCCTAAATTTGTAGGCGTTACGTCGTTTTGTCGTTTCTTTAAAAGCCTAATTTAGGCAAACGCTTGCTGCTATCGAGCCGTGAGGCCCTGATAGTGACAAAACACTCAGATTCCATTTTCTTTATTCACACCACAGTTTTCTCGTCTTACATGTCTGTGCTTCCGTACACTCTTTGCAGTTATACGAAGTAAGTTTTCTAAAACTTGCGGGTTTTTTCTTTTGCGGTTGAATATAATGTGCGTACTGTGTATAGTTTTGCTCAGTATAGTGTTATCTAATCTAAATAGTTATTTTCTAACGGATCATAACCGACTGGCCTCTTTTTGTCTGAATCACACTGAAGCACAAAACACAAAAAATCATGCCAGACCCTTTCTCCTGGTATGATTTTTGTGTTTTGCGCTTGAGTTTGGGATGGCACTTTCTGTGGAAAACAGGAACAATTTTACATACACCAGATCTGTCGCACCTTGGCAATACCCTCACCAAGCTAATTATAGTCTCCGTTGGAATTTAATACAAATTTGATGTATACCATGTACGCGGCTTTATCATCAAATCCCTAGTAGGCATGGATATACGTATTTTCCAGAAAGAAGCACATCTCTTTTTAAACTTCATGGGTATGTTTTTAGCGGACGTCACGGGACTGTCTTCTGCTTTTCCAAGAGTATCTTTGTTAGTAATGAAGTAATAGTTTAGTAGTTTTCTTACCCAATTAATGGTTTACGAATATATATTACAGACGTCGCATTTCCAGAGTTAAGACAACAAAATTGCTCTTTCACAACACTGAAAGTGATATAGATCACACAAATGGTCACAAAGCTTACATATACACTCCGGCGAGATCTCATGTAACTTCTCGCACACAGGTGTTCAGATGGAAACCGTGGACTGCAAATCTGGTGATTAGATGCCGGTTCATATAACTGCAGGCTCTTCACAAGTTCGAAATCATTGCTTTTGTTTCATAAAACGGCGAAATAAAATTCCGACAAGGAGGAAAACTAACCCAAGTCGATGAATTCCGACAGGAAACAGAAATAGTCGAAATCGTTCCCTACTTACTTATACAGACCGTCGATGGAGGTTGTTGCTATCTTGTTTAACCTGAAGATTGCACTCATCGTATCGTTGGGTGTTCAAGTGACTTGGCCTTAATTCGCGAGATGGAACACCAGGGCGTTTGATCAACCCTAAGCCAGTTTCCTAAGGAGCGCATTAAACGTCCACCGCACTAGCCTGAATAGGCTAGTGTACTTATTGGCAACGCCGCCGTTATCCGTTGATGATTTTTTTTTTGTAGAGGTAGAAAATGTTTTACGCACACCCTCCGATGTTAATGAAGGATAGTGTGGGACTAAACGCCGGGGGAGAGTATAATACTCGATCCGATCTGCGCGTGCTACCCACTAAAAACCACCTCTCCCACCCTTTCCTGGTTCGGAATTGTCAACCATTACCTCGAGACCAGGAGAGGAGTCCCGAGATGCAACCCTCGTCTTAGTCTTTTTTTTTATATTTGTTTTTTGAGGGACTAACTGGGAAATACGGTTTGCACACAACGGACACCACGGCAAGAAAGCTCACTGCAAATGTGGACCGGTAGTGTGGGGCTCCAACCCACTAAAAACCAGTCATGTCCCCATCCCCACACTTAACTGGGAACTGCGCAAGCAATACCTCAAACAATTGAGGGGGGGTGAATAGTAGCGTCCTTATCTTAGCTGCCCTGGAGTGCCTCACGGGGCCTTGTCAAGTAAAAACGATTCTTCTCTTCTTTGGCGTGCATAATACGTTCGATTGTTCGAGCTATAAGATTCCAGTCATCGCGTGAGTACATAAGGTGTGCCAACTTCTTAAGACTGCCGTCACTTGCTGTAGTTATGTCCTTGCGTAATGGAGCCCACGTCGGGCATAGCAATATTGTGTGTTCCGGCGTGTCCTCCGTTGTTCCTTTACAGTGCTTGCAGAGTGGCGTATCTGCTTTTCCTATTCTAAAGAAGTAACTCTCGAAGTTGCCATGCCCTGTGAGCACTTAAGTCACGTGGTGTGTCAACTCGCCGCCGGGCCGGTTAATCCACGCCTTAACGTCAGGGATCAGAGCCTTTACACGGGCCCCAGGTGCCCCGTCCTGTATGGCGTCCCATTCATTTTGCCAAGAAATCAACGTTTTTCCCTCTCTTCTTCCTTATTGCTTGTCGGTTCCGCCCACAGGCGACTACGTTCCTCGGCCTCCAGGTCCCAAGGGATCGTACCAGCCAGTACAAGGACAGCCGCCGTGCTGACCGTCTTGTAAGCCATCGTAATCCGTAAAGCCGCGGATCTTCTTAGTCTACGGGTATATCTCAAGCAGAAAGTGGGTCCTGCCCGGGAGTGGACACTAGAAGCCTAGTGTTGAATCGCGATCGGCGGCAATTTTCCTGGCCAAATTTTTCGCGCATAAGCCCGTCTAGGTATTGGATCTCAGCGTGCCGGTCCGTTGTCGATTTGAGCATGCTGGCCACGATGGTCGTAGTCGGGCAACCTTTGTGGACATAGGAGGAGACCGTGCGGTAAGGGCCCCGCAGTTTTCTACGGTGTGCGCCGCGTCGTCGGGTGCGCCTGTGGTGCAGAGAACGCAGATATCTGTATTCTCCTTGCCTATGCGGTAAAGGTACGACTGGAATTGTCCATGCCCTGTGACCACTTGCATGGAGTAATATGTAAGAGCTCCCTTGAGCTTATACCAGGTTTTGAGGTCACTTATTAAGCTTCTTATCCAGGCCCCTCTGGTATCCTTAGCTGGTGGTTTGGACCACGTGCGCGCTTATAGGGAGTGCTCCCGTGCTTGGGTACAGGAAGTGTCGCCGTCCTTCTTGCGCTTGCTTCTTTCTTCGGCAAGTATGTCTCAAGGGATCCGGCAGGCGAGCGTCAACAGGACTTCCATCGAGACAGTCCGATAGGATTTGGGTTTTGCTGTTGCGGTTTGCAGCGCCATACCCGCCCATATGGGCGCGGCATACAGAGCGATCGCCTCTGCCACGACCGCTAGGAGCAGCCGCTTGGCGTGCGTCGCGCTCCCCTCGCGAGGAAGGATGCGTGCAAGGTTGGTGAGACCTTCGTGCCCTTCTGAATGACGCTCTGGATGTCTGGCGGGCCAGTGAGGACTGTGTCTAGCGTTACGCCCAGGTAAGTTGCATCCCGTTTGATAGTCAGCTGGTGCCCTGGAAGTTCTAATAGCGCCACAAGCACCGCCTCCATTCTCGCGATGACCACCAGCGCCAGATCATCGGCGTAGGCGAGTATGTCCTTCCTGTCGAGCAGGTCGTCTAGCCACAGGACTCCGTCGTATGCTATATTCCAGAGTGTCGGCCCGAGCAGTGAGCCCTGCGGGACGCCCGCCGTGACAGGGTAGACCTCACCGTTGGCCAAAAGAAAACGCGCGTCAAGATACGAGGAAATAATCCGTCGAATGTAAGGGAATATGCCCTCTTTGTTCAAGCGTGTCCAGTATTACTCGCCAATTCGCCGTATTAAACGCGTTTCGCACGTCAAGCAGGATAAGTAAAACGTAATTGCGCGTCTTAAGTGTCCGTTGTTGTTCTGTGTAGGCTACCTGAAGTACTCGTTCGACGGTATCGAGGGTCGATTGGCTTTTGCGAAAACCGTATTGGTTGTCCGACAGAGCGGCTTTCTCCTCGATATCTTTGTTCAGGCATCTGACCGGCACATTATTAGAGTTTGCTGATTGTGTTGAGTAGGCATATAAGGCAGTGGGTCGAAGATTATCCCGCTGCTGCGTTCGGTTTCGGTATAAGAGTCAAGTGAGCGCGCTTCCACTGGGATGGAAAACGACCGTCCTGAAGTAAGCGTGTGAAAAGCCGAATGAGAACTTTTGGATGGTTCTGCGCCAAGATTTGTATGACCCCTGGGGGAACCCTGTCCGGCCCAGGTGCTTTTCCAGTCGTTCCGGGATCTGGTCAGTCTGCTTTGATGTTGACGGGGGGGCGGGCTGGCTGCCGGGGAAAGAGAGCGGTGATTAGGTTTCGTACTTGCTCTGGGGGGAGCGGTGGGGGGGGCGGCTTACGGAGCTTTCGCATCTCCATGCGGTACGGAATGTCCCAGACGGTTAACTTCACTGACTCAACCAGCGCTTTGCAGGACTCGGCCTTCGCTCCGCCCATCAGCCGTCGCAGACGCAGGCGTTTGGTGCGATACAGCTGTTACAGTTGATCAGCACGGTCGACTGCGTCAGCTAGCTGGCGGTCATTATGGCCTCGTTGACGGCGTTTCGCCAACCACCACCGGGCCCGGGTCATGATGCGGTTTGCGCGCGCGCAGTCTGCGCGGGCGGTCCCGATCTCTGGCTCCACCAGTGTTTAGCGAAGGCTGTCCTTGGACCTCTTTGTCTAGCCGGCCGCCTGACATGCCATTGTAATGATCGCCGTTAGATCGTCCTGATCAAGCGGCGTGTCGCCGAGGCGAGTGAGCCGTCTTTTAAAGGTGTCTGCCAATAGTTCCTTATTGATGTGTCGGATTTGCCAGTATCGGCGGTCCGGCAGACGCGGGTAATGTCTGTTTTGCGGCGTTATCTGAAAGGTGATATAGCGGTGGTCGTTGAGACTCTCCTCCGCCTCGTGTATCACCCAGTCTTGGATGTTGGCTATCGCAGCCGAATCCGCTAGCGTCAGATTAAGGAAAGATATTTGGCCGTGACGCGCAAACGTCGGAACGTTGCTGTTATTGGCAAGTGCCAAGCCCCGGTCCGGCAGCCAGTTCAGTAGGATCTGTCCTCGGTCCGTGTTGCGGCGACTGCCCCACGCGACGTGTAATGCACTAAGTCGTCTGCGACTATCAATGAATGGCTAGGGTAGCAATGAGTGTCAATCGATGGGCTAATGTCGTCTAATAACTTGTTAAAATCTTCTACCGTCCTGTTTAGGGAAAATTAGCAACTGTATAGTACGCAGTTAAAATCTGGATAATCCGGAGATAAGCTCATGAGAATCCGTTCCCCTGGCCGTGGCCCGTGATGGACAGTGCAGCCTCCTGTCCAGTCCACCAGATGGCAGCGTTGCAGGAACTGTCTGTTCATGCGTTGGTTAGATTCCTCAAGAGAGCGACATTTGGATCTGAAATAATGCAGAAGGCGATTCGATGTTGTAAAACGTACGACTCCAGCAGGTCATGCGCGGCTCTGTAGCGTTTAAGATTTATTTGCAGAATATTGATCATTTTTGTCATGAGAAGACACTGAGCCTACATGATGCCAGTCGGCGCCGCCGTCCTCCGCCGGCTGGGTGGCGGTCTTACGACGAGAGCGTCGCTGGTTCAGCGAGGCTGGCGTAGGGAGTGTCTCTGTTGATTGTGCGGCCTCTGCCGGTGCTGGTAGTCCGTCGGCTAAAGCTGCGTGTTTTGGCCGGTCTTTATCCGTTCGCCCTCGCAACTCCAGTAGATTTGTCTTGTATGTTGAGCATGCCATACTGTCCGCTCGATGACCCGGAACCTCGCACACTACGCAGTGGGAGGCCTCGGCCGTGCAGGCCGCGACGGCATGTTCCGGTGATCCGCATTGGCGGCAGAGGCGTGAAGATCCGTTGATGACTTGCAGAGGATGTACAACCTGTTAGTAATAAAGTAAGCGCATGTCTGTGAAATGCGCTTTTTATTGGTCCTTTAAACCGATAAGGTCTAGACAACCGAGGGTTTTCTCTTCGAGGTCCACGCTATAAAATCCAAGCGCAGCGGAAAGTCAGTGGGTCCAGTCCATATATATTACGAGAATAAAATGAAAGCAAAATGCATTTTTATTACGGTACCATCATTAATCTGCAGTACTTGCTTAGACCAGAATGAGGTATTCGATAATGGAATGCATGCCTATTGTTGACTTCGTTGCTGCAAGACAACCAAAAGCAAAGATAAATCTCCTTGTTTTTTGCTTGTTGTTTGTTGCAGTAAGACAATTTAGGGTAAGGATAACTCTACAGTCTAAGCAACACGAATTATTCGTATAGCGCTCTACCAAAGACTATTAAAAAACCCTTTTCAATCATGTGGAAGAGGCATCGAAAGTGGGCGACGTGCACAGCCTTTGCCAATTTCCAAAGCTATAGTTGTTTACGTACCGTAAGACCTCCTGCTGGATTTTATAAGGGTAAAACATTGCGACAATTTTATTCTGCAGGGGAGATCCAACAGACAAAAAAAAATGTCTCCAAACATACTTCAAGCGCAAAGCGATTTCGCTAGCCCGCTCCTGTACGTACTATATATGGCAGGTGCCTTAGCAAGCTCCTGGCATATATAGGAAACACACACATGCTTTTTTACGCGAACGTCTTTGTAATTCTTGCAAGATTTAGAAAAGTTTAACTTGAAGAATATTAACTTCCCCCTATAACTGTTTTCTTTTATCCGTACATTTGCCTTAGTCTAGAGTAAACCTGACACCTCAACTAACGTTCAACGACATCTACAAATGACGATTAAGCCACGATGGACATGGCCCTTATACGCTCCCACAAGCGGATATGTTTTGTCAGCGGTATGGTTTATTATCTTTTCTCAACGAGAATCATTAAAAATCGATTAACAACGGGAAATGAAGCGGAGACACCCCGTAATTGACAATCATGAATAGCCACTGGACCTCGCTACTTTTTTACTTTCACTTCTTGTCCTCCTTAGACAAGGCCGATATTGTTAAGAGGGTGCGAGACTGGTCGAGCTTGATCGGAAATGTGCCGTCATGGCGTCAATTGCTTCTGACGGTGGATCTCATAAGGAACGCAGCTGGCTGCTCGCATACTAATGCTAAAATAATAAAGCTGTGTTGCGCTGTGGGGTGTAATGTGGAACTACTACGAACTCACTGTTACTTTTTGTTATAGTGAGTTGATAACTTCATATCATATAGTAAGATATGAAATTAATTTACTTTTCATGTCTTATGAAACTGTTACATTGAATATAAGGAATTTTCATTTGCCTTGTTTTTGCCTAGGATCGTGACCAAAATAAGGAAAACATCTTCTAAAAATGGTACCCTTGTTTTTGTCAAATCGGAAACACTATTTTTCGAGCCAAATATGTCAAACGGCAGCTTGGACGATAAATTTACAACCGCGGACTTCAATGCCATGCGTCATTATTATTCGAACGGAAGCAAACGAGGGGACGGCCCCACCAAGAAAACACTCTTCGTAAATGTTACCGTGAACGAGTACCTCTTCACCAGGTAAGTTGCTCTTATATGAAATTTTATTATGACTGTTAAGTAAGTCTGCTAACCCTAAAAAAAATCGCTTTAATGAACCTACCGTAGTAGGAAGTAGGCAGGCCCCCGATGAAGATTAAAGAGCAAGTAGGTTAACCTTTCCGGAGTCGTCCGCTATCGCACCAATGAATGCCTATAAGAGTTTCTTATATTTTTGTAAACCACTGTTTCCGGGACGCTGGGTTTTATGCTGCCGGACCGACAAAGAGCCTCATCTTGGTAAAAAGATTTGCGTGGTACTTGATAATAGGCATCATCTGGGAGTGAGAGGTGGGCCATATGAGTCGATTTGTGCGCCGCTGATACGGCGGCCACCCCTAAAATCACAGCATTCTGAGCTTCATTTGAGATGGACATCAGAACGGCGTTCAAGACTTTTGTTAACGTCGTTTGATACATTTGTAGAGAAAAATAAACTGTTGCAGACGAACCTGCTCCTTTAATAGGTCTTCGGTTGTCCAAGAGACAAAAGGGGATAAGCAGGGCATAAAGGGCCTTATGTGAACCCCGACAATAAAGGTAAACGCTGAGCCATACTTAATTTCGTTTTTGTGCTTAGATTAATGCCACTGTCACTCATCGTCAGAACAAGTTATGTTTACGACAAATTGACTCGGTTGCTCTCACGATATCTCTGTAATTTATCTGTGTTCCACCCACGATTTACGCCTCGTTCCGCTAATTATAAATCGTTGCATTTGCCAACCTAGGTACATGCTAAACAGACTAGTGTGGGAATAACCTAAAACCACAACATAAACAGCAGCAGCAAATACACGCTTTAAATATTCATAGCTAACATTTATATTTAGCGAACATGTATGACAGAAACCTCAACTGTCACCGGACCTAGACCCACGGGTCAATGACGTTCGGTTATGCCCGAATAGTAAAGTATGCGCAATATGTGCAGACAATGGTTGAAATTGGTGTCTTTGTATGCTGCTTCTGATGCAGTAAGGTGTTTCATGCTGGATGCAAGGCCAGTGACAGAACGGACCTAAGCATAAACGCGCCAACCCAGTGGCTCTGCTAAGTGTGCGAGGTGTAGTGTGCGGATTGGAACGTTTTATGAATTACTTTCATCGTTTGTGTATTCTGGAACAAGAATTAGCGGAGGTAGGAGCAAGAAATTACGGATGTTAGTGCCTGTGTTTTCCAAAAATACACCGATAAGGGTACGCTCAACACCGAGGATATATGTGAAGTGTAATATAGAGAGGCTGTAGAAGCTTCGGTGCAATACTGAAGTGTATTTGCCATGAATCCCAACTCTACAGCTGTCTATACTTCTGCTGACTGCAAAGCAGCCAACAATGACCCTGCTAGAAAAGACTCTATGACAAGCGTTTTCGCTGACATTCGCTGAAGTCGTACTAAGCGGCCAATATAGTTTTAAAGGCGAAATCGTTGAAAAGATCGCTGCAATTGTAGCAAGAATAATTAAATAAAATAAAAAATAATAATTTTTTAGGAGTGAAGATTGTGGAGACTGAAACAAAGGTAAACAGTATGTTGTCAGAGGCAACGGTCGTAAGGTCGACAAATTCCCGTAAACCTTCGAATTAGCGCTACTTGAGCAGCCAGATGAGTTCAACAAGAATTACTCTACGGAACCGATAGGGTGCTGACACTCTACCACTCCTCTCCCCGACATCTCTAGCAGGCGTAGATATTGTAGTGCTGACGGAGACGTGGGCCACTAAAATGTTCAATCTGCCTCGGCTCTACTCTTTCCACTTCCTGGCCTAGAATGAAACAGGCATCGGGCGCCTCAGCGGTAGTGTCAATTTTCTGTAATCATCGAGTCGGGAACATCTATGCTGCACTCGCCGAAGTAGTCTGTAGAGATTGCCAGGAACGACGCTTAATCCCTGTCCGTTCTAGTCTTTCCAGCGACTTTTAATCGGGTCTAAGGCTCAGGGATCTGACGCACGAAGGATGAGGATGCAAAGTGATGGCTCATCGCGACGATGACCTTCCCAGACGAGTGAGGGTCAAGCTGTCAGAAGGCTTTGGTGCTGCCAGATTGGTGAGCTCTCAGGATATGCTAGCGCCAGCCAACGAAATCCAGTCCCCGTCTGTCGCAGGACTTGTTGTCTGCACTGGGCAGCACGGCCGGCCCTGGGAAAGACCTAGCAACTCTTGGTCAACACCAGCTAGGATGCGCTACTCCTGGGGGTACAGAGGGAGTAGTCTACTGTGCCTGTGCATTTTTGCAATCTCGCAAAATGCCAACGGTGATGGTCAAACGGGACTTTCGAAACGCCTTTAATAGCGCCCAGAGAGATTATCTGCTTCGAGCCGCCAAGTCGTGGACATCATTACCACCAGACGAAGCTGGCCTATGGTTCACAACGATTCCACCTGGTAATGCCCCATAACGCTATGCAATCGCAGACAGCTCTTCAACAAGGTGATCCCCTGGGTTTTCCACTTGTTTGTTTGCTCAACGAAGTTTAGCCACTAGAGTTAACTAACCCTTTTGACTTACTCTCGAACAGTCGCGTAGTAGACAAGGTTAACCTGGAGCTGCTAGGTGTCCCCTTATTGCCAGACGACATTGCAAAGGCATTGGACAGTTGAAGAGACAAATTTGACTTCGCCACAGGCAGACCATCCGAATGGGGGCTCGCTGCGGCCTATTTCTTCGTAGATCTTTTTTAGCCACGATGTTAATACACCTGCTTAGAGGTTGCAACCTGTTTTATCACCAAAGCTCCTACAGCCATTTCTTGGACTTAGCTTAGACATTTTAAGAGATTATTCTAAATTAAGATCAGACATTTTAGACATCATTCTCGTCGCACAGACACGCACCAGAAGATCCCACAAAGCCTTGGTTCTCCTCAAACGCACGAGTGAGGCCACTACGGGATAGCAGACCCTAAGATTTTACCTCACTTGGCTGTCCCATTTCATATGCTGATGTAGCACAATGCCAAGATATTTTGAATCGGAACTTGAAGAGGGATAGCAGAGCCGCTTACTCGAAGGGAGATATGACCAGTTTAGAACTTCTGGCTCGAAGCTTGTTGTGGGGTGTGGTAAAAAGCGAGTGCCGTCTTCGTCGGGTTAACGGCACGACCAAATCTTTGAAATAAAGACATGGCCTTTTCAATACCGGTTTCAACGTGCTAAAGATTATTATTATTATGGTTTATTAACACCCAGGCTGGGTAAAATTATAAACATATACATCAGACAGAACTAGTGCTTTCTTCACGTCATTGAGTCTTCTCTCATCTTGCTAGTTCAGCTATTGACTGAACTGCTGGACATGCTGCGGCGTGGTATCTATCGCACTGGGCACCTCGTGCACCTGCAACACTCCTGAGGAATGTGGAAATCTTCTGTGCTACATAACACGTGATGAAACCCGTGGGCTGCAAACGTCGTAGTTAAATGTCTGCTCTTGTATCCGGCTGCTCGCCAGGCCGTGCTTGTCATCGCTACCGTTTTATATATTCCTAAATCGATTTCCTTTAATTTGTCCGTCCACTTCAAAGTTTAGGCTTCAAATGCTCTCGTTCTAGGTAAACCCCATCGAAGTTGTAATTCCTGTGTCATTAAAGACCCCCCCTCTAAGATATGAACTATTCTGTTCCTACAAGAATTGGCTAACCCCAAAACCCGTTTCATAAAGAAAAATCTGGCTCTATCTAGTAACTGCAGATCTGCTTCTCCCAGTTTTTCCCATATTAGTGATATACCGAATGTTGCTAATTTTAAAAAGGGCGGACGCGGTATGTATTGACAATATTTGCGGGTTCTTAATTGCTGCTGCTGCTCGAATTGCTTTTCCCACTCTGCTTTCTATATGCCTTCGGAAACTGCTTCCATTCGACGTTATAGTGACTCCCAGATAAGTAAATTTATTTACGAAATGTACTTCATTGCCTCTGGCTCGAAGAATGTCGTCTTTTGCTAATCGACCCCCTCGTCGAAACTTAACTGCTACTGTCTTTTGCCAGTTTATGCTGAGCCCCATCTCGTCCATATAATCAATTATTCGTTCCAGTCCCTGTTTTGCCCTAAATAGACTCCTATCATATATTGCAATGTCATCTGCGTACATTAAAGTACTTGCCCACTCTCGAGTCCATCCCTGTCTCACGCGGTTAGGTAGCCCTCCCAATAGTACCGAAAAAAGCAACGGACTAAGTCCGTCACCTTGAGCCACGCCTGTAGTTTGCTTTACCCTTCCCACAATCCCTATACCGTTGTCAATGCATACTATGCTCTCCCTAAGGATGGCCCCTAAGATGTTTAACAGCTGGTTCGGAACTCCTTCCAAGGCTAACTTCTCCATAATTATGTTTCTCGGCGCTAGGTCAAAGGCGGCCTTAAGATCTATAAATACCGCATATAACGGTCTTCTTGGCTCGGCTAGAGTTGCCCAAATCTCCGTTAACAATTGGTGCAGAGCCGTATGGGTCGACTTTGATCTTCTAAACCCATGTTGTTCTTCTGGTACTGCGTTTCTGGCTTCAAGAAAGTACCCAAGTCTATCTGATATTATCCCCGAGAATATCTTATAGGGGCAACTTTTAAGTGTTATACCCCTCCAAGCTTCCGGTTCTGTTTCTATGCCCTTGCCTTTAGGTATACCAATAAGGGTATCCTCCTTCCACGCTTTAGGCATTTTCCCGGACTTTAGGCATTCCTCAAATAGAGCTTTCCAGCATGGTGCCAGTGCCAACGTTTGCTTTAAGTGCTCATTTCTTATCATATCGTTCCCGGCCGCTTTGCCTCTAGGCGCCCTTTCAATTTCTCTGACAACTTCTTCGATTGTGACCTCGCGAACTACCCATTCCCGCGCAAACTCTGTATCTTTGTCCCAATGCCCATTGTAAACAATTATTTCTTTTGGAGTGGTGTCGGCTCCCTGTAACATACCAGCAAAGTGCTTAATCAGTCTCTCTGTCTCCACTGGGCACTGCTGTTTTCTTTTATGTTTTAGCCACTTGTGAGGATGTTCCTCTGCCTCTTGTAACAACTTCCACTCTTGGCTTTCCCAGTACTTCTGTTTTTCTTCCTTGTATGCCCTTTGCGTCATTTTCTTTACCATTATAGCAAACGGCCTTATTACCGGAAAAATCTTTACGTAGTCCCTAGTTAGCCTGTTGGCAATTTTTGCTGCTCTACAACGCTCGTTGAACCAGGGCCTTCCTTTTCGTTCGTGACGCGGAACTATTGCACTTTTGATTAGATTTACAAGTTTACGTTCATAGGACTCTATGTGGATTTCCCCTGGTGGACATACCTTCCCAACTCCCTTTAAGAAAATCCCACTATCCAGTTTTGTTCCGGACCTTAGCCTACGGCTACTCTCCTCCCCACTGATGCTAACCTTGAATGCCATCCCCATGGGTATGTGCCTTCTAAGCCCCGCTCCTTCCCTAAATGATGTATTTTCTCCTAAAAATGTTATATCATTTGCGTTTCCGTCTGTGGCAAAAACGTCGATGACTGATGCTCCAGTGCTACATTCAAATGTGTTTAAACCTGGTTCGCTGACCAACCAACAACCTATCTCAGTTATAATCTCCAAAAATGCTTCAGTTCGTTCAGAGTTTCCCTTGTCCAACCTCGCATTGAAATCCCCCGCTAGAATCATAGGTGCTTTTCTCGGCACAGCTTCGACCCCGAGCATAATACGTTCTGTCATGGTCTCAGTAGACTCTACACCCGCCGGTTTTACGTAAGCTGCCACAATCTCAACCCCCCTTGACGCTATTGCTACTAAATTTTCCGCTATTATTCCTATTTTCATTTCTCCAATTTCTGCAGGATGGACGCCTGGGGCCGAGCCAGGGCGATCTCTCCCAAATTCACAAGCGAACAACAGTGGAAAAACGCGAAACTAGCGCGATAAGGAAGCACCGTCCTCTTCGAGCAGGAAGTGCAGTCGTAGACTTAGGTGAGCTAACACTCTGTGAAAACCGTGTGCTGCCTATGAAGGCTCTCCGTTTAGAGGGCTTCAGCCGAAAAGCGTCGGCAGAACAGCTGCGTGGTTGGCTAACCGGGAGACATACTGTAGTGCGTGCTATTTGGAAACTCAAAGTTTCCCGGCCGGACTCCGTCTTCTGCGTGGCCTTTGGTGATGATGATTTTAGTAAAGTTTCGAGTAGCGCCTTCTGGCCGAAAGGCGTGAGTTTCCGGCGCTGGCTGGGGGCTCCGCCGGTCCAGACTAGAGTATGCGAAGAGTTTACTGATGGGCATGGGTTAACAGCTAGACAGCAATGACGCCTTCTGCCAAGGCAGCTGCATGCTGCTCGCAGCTGCAAATTATTGCTTTGAAATTGCGAAGGTTTATCTGGGGCTTTACAGCTAGCACCAGAGCGTTTGTTTGTGGACATTGTACTCTTGACGGAGACTTTCATGCGGAAGGAAGTGCATTTCGATGAGATGCGAGGTTTCCATCTGCTAGCAAGTCTTCCAGACGGAGGGCGGGGAAGACCAGTAGGTGGACTTTCAATCTATTAACGAGCAGGGTCACCCCGAATGCAATGTGTGTGTCGAGGTGAGTGTTGTATGACACTCACCTCAGGTAGTTTCAACCTCGCATTGTTCTACCTGCCACCTCATTACGATGATGTTGACGTTGCCGATGCGATCAGTGCTGGTCTAGCGGGACTGAACCTCCAGCTACCCACTCTGGTCGGCGGCGACTTCAACTGTCGTATTGATAGTGGCGCCACCGACAGGAAGGGCGATGTGCTTCTTAAGCTTCTGGAAAACAGAGGCCTGCATTGCGCAAATGAGCGTGATAAATTCACGTATGTTTGCCAAAGTGGAAGAAGCACTATCGACCTCCTGTTTCACAATCTTCAACATCCGACGGAATTTCAAGGATGCGAGGTACTTGATATTCCAGCACGGAAGCACCTGTCGGTGCTGGCGTCTCTGTGTGTGCCTGGCCAGGGACGCGCCCCACGTCGGCAGCCGATAACGTACTGGTCTAGGCAACTAGATTTGCGTGTATTGACGCGCGAGTTCGAGCTGCTGAGATCAACTTCCGTCATTGAACAAAGCAACCACGCTTTGGAGGCCACTGTCAAGGCGGCTGTAGTCAAGAAGAAGTACAGACAAAGACGGGCGCGGCCCTGGTTTACACAGGCCTGCTACTTAAAACGTCGGGAAGTCTTGGGGCTCCTGCGCCGAGCACGGGCTCTACACCCCGACCCCCAGGTAGTTGCTGATCGTAGGGCGCTCTATGGCCGACATAGAGCAACCTACAAGAAACTGCTTGTGGAGAGTAAGCGCCGGTATGATGAGGAGGAGGAGTTTCGTTTGCTTGAGAGAGCAGAGCGCGAACCCCATGTCTACATTGTTCGCCGGCAAAACAGAAGCATGCACAGCATGACAAAGGAGCAGTTGCGGCAGCACTTCACTGCCCTTCTGCTCGATGCAAACGCCCCCGCACCTAACCCAGTTATTGAGCAACCGCTCACTCTGGAGCAGCACGACATGAATTCGCCGTTTACGGTGGAGGAAGTTGTGCAGATCTTGCGCGGGTTACCCAAGAAAGAGTAGTGGTCCCGATGGGATCTATTACGAACATTGGGCTAAGTCGTCCGATGTTTTAGCGGAGGAGCTGTGTAAGCTGTTTAATCAGATACTCAGCGGGGGACACATACCCCAGGTTTGGCACGAGGCCAGGCTTACTCTGCTATTCAAGGGCAAAAACGGTGACAACGTGGACGATCCAAATCTCTATCGGGGTATCGCGTCGGAACGCACTCTCAAGAAAATCTTCGCCAAGTTGATTATCTCGAGGGCGCTTCCAACTGTGGAGAAGGCCTTACCTCCGGAGCAATTCGGATTCAGGAAAGGTCGAGGTACACAGGACGCGATCCACGTACTCTAGTCGGAAGTTGAACGGGTGCTGGCTGTGCCCGGGGGTCACTTGTACGCCGTCTTTATCGATTGTGTCAAGGCCTTCGACAAAGCTCCCCGTCACCTACTAGTCGATTCATTTCGATACGCTGGGGTGGGTGGTTCTTTCCTACGAGTGCTCTCCAACTTCTTTGCTGAAGACCGCCTTGAAGTAAACGTAAGGGGCGAAGACACCTTGCAGCTCTGTCAAAACGTAGGGACCCCCCAAGGGGACCCTCTCAGTTGCCTGGCATTCTCCTTGCTCATCGCAGACCTAGCTCGCCATGTGCGGGAGGAGTTTAGAAACGCCGTCGTCGTCATGTATGCGGATGACATAGTAGTGGCCCACCGGGACCGCGGAGCCATTCGTCGAATTGTCGGCGACGTCGAAAGTTACCTTCACCGTAAGGGCCTGCAAATAAATGCGCGGAAGACGAAAGCCATGAAGTTTCGCCGTGGGGGTCGATTGGCCGCAGCAGACGTAATACCCTGTTGTGGCCAACCGCTGGAGTTTGTCAACTCTTTCCCGTATCTGGGTCTGAGGCTACACTTTACGGGAACGACCTTTACCCAGCACATCGGCGACAGGTGTGGAGCGGCTATTACCTCTATTCACACAGAGGTGAGAGACCCTCGACGACTGTCTTTGAGTGCGGCCGTGCGTCTTTATGAGCTTAAGATTGTGCCAATGTTGAGCTACAGCCTTGGCAGGGTGTGGGGCCATCTTTCAGCGGCAAATTTTGCGCAGCTAGAAAGATGCTTCACAATATATATGAAGCGGGTCCTTTGCTTACCCCGGACGGCAAAAAGCCGCTTCGTGTACCTGCTAGCGGGTTGCGGGCCGGCAGTGGAAACAATCAGAGTCAGGCTTAGGTCACCTATTACTGGACCACTTCAACAATTTTTGTTGGAGTGGCAGGGAAAAGTGACCGAGGCCTCGGCAGAGGTAGCGCAATTGGATGTGTACCTTGCCAGGGAGCTTTGGGATGGAATGGCATGCACTAGCCGGCACGTGTACACAAGATACATTGTGCATGGCTATCATCACTTGGTATGTTCGACCCAAGGATTTAAATAAAAAAATAAAACCATATTGCATTTCTCCAATTTCTGCTCTCGTAAACACTGAGACCCCCCCACTTGGCCTACCCCTTCGGTGGCACCCTCCACGATTGCCAGGTAGGATTCAGCCTGCGATACTCGCATTTCTTTGCTACGAGCATCTTCCGCGGGGCTTGATGCAGTCCGCTTCCCGCCACTTGTTTTTGGACGGCAAGCCGGGCCGCCCTCGCCACTAGCTGCTCCATTAATGCATTCATCCTTTGGCGCCGCAGAATCTACGTGCAGAGATGCACGTTGTTCCTGCGGCTCCTCCTCTTGCCGTTTCGTCGGCGTTCGCTGCATGACCAGCAGCTGCGCCGCGTATGTTTACAAACAGGATATGTTTTGTATACAGACGAACGCAGGCCGGGTTAGATAATAATTAATGCTGCTGACCGTAACAGGGGGTGGTGGCAGTGACGGCGTCGATAATGAAGTGAGTGATGGTGTCTGGTGAATAAATGGTGATGATGGCTGTGGTGGTGATGGTGATTATGGCTGGGGTAGTGATGGCGATGACGACTATGGGTGGTAGCTAACTAGGATGAATGATGATGACGATAATGATGCCTTAATTATGATTGCGCTGAAGGTGGTGCATGATGATGAAGTGTAGTAATACTGGGTGTAGTGATGATAGTTGTGGTGGTGATAGTGATAGTGATGATGGCTGTGGTGGTGATAGTGATGACGGCTATGAGTGATAGCTAACAGGGATGGATGATGATAATGCACTATTGATGATAACGCGGAAGTAGTACCTGATGATGAAGTATAGTAATACTGGATGTTGATAGTGATGATGGCTATGGTGAACTGAAGCGATTGATTATGATGATGATGACCGTGCACTAGCGATGATGATGATGAAGCTGTAGGTGGCCGCTGATGAAGAATACACACTGATGATGATGATTGAAAGTTTGGCTATGGATATTAGAACTCAGGTTTCCAGGCAGCAAAAGATCTGGATATTCTCCAGATGATCCTTTAACTGCACGCTATCCGTCACGGTACAAATTCACTTTAGAAAAGCTAAATAACTCTCGAATAGACTACAATTTTATAGACTGTTACGGAAACACGTCCACAGGGCAGCTTAAACAGCTGACAACATATGCATAACTATTTGAATCACACAATTTTTAGTCCAGTGTTCTCCTTAGGCGTTTCAGACCCTTTGACTGGATGACTAAAGATTATACTTATACTTAGTATTGGACAGTTAGGAGGGTGAGACGGGAAACAAACGATTGGTGTCGTCTGCATAAACGAAATGGGCGGCAATATACGTACCTCTCGATGCCCCGCGGGACAAAATGTATGTAGGTGATGAAGATAAAACATCCAAGAACCGACCTCTAAAGCGTGCCAGTGAATACAATTCCCGTCGCAACCCTGAGAGCTCCCACCATCATAAATTGCCACCGTCCACTAAGATACGAATAATTTTAGTGGTCGAAGCAGTTGAACGCTTTGGCTACGTCAAGAAATGCACTAAGGCACATCTTGCCATCATCCGCAGATTTAACGATCTCCCACCATATATGTTCTATTGCCAGCTTAGTTGATCGTGGCTCTCTGAAACTGAATTGTTGTTTAGCAAGCTTTTTAAGTACCTTCAAGACGCAAGACACCAATGATATCGGGCGATAGTTCTTAGGTTGGTCCTTTCCGCTCTTTCCTTTATATAGCGGAGTCAAGATGTTTCTAGGCGTTCTGGAAACACGCCTGTTTTAGTTGAAATATTGAATACGACAGCTGGAGGAGCGGCTAAGATGTCAATAAATTTAGAGTGGAATTTACCTGGCACGTTTCAATCGCTTTCCGAGTCTTTACGTCTTTAGCAGCGATTCACAGTTCCTGAACTGTAATAGCACTAAAGGAAAATGCGTTGGACTCTGGAAATGGCGAGCGTGATCGACAGCATGCCTCAAATTAACCAAATGATTGGGCCTATAATGAGCTGGGGTTTACCATTGTATGACTTGAAGGCCTCGTTGGGATCAGTTGAGTTGAGAACAGAAGACAAATCCACCGTGGTGACACCGTCTTGAAATCTTCGTTGGCTGTTTTCATCGAATCTCCTATTGAGATTCGCTGCAATCGAGATTGGTTTCATTGTCAACGACGCTGAAGATTCCTTATTACCCGTCAGTGTGCTCCCTACTAGGTAATGGTCGGAAAGGACTGTGTGAAGGATACGGACATATCGCTCACAATTCGCTATAGCGACGTGGTCTATACACGAACCAGCTGACACTTCAGCGGATCTAAGAGATTGGGATGAGTGATAATAGTGGTCCTTGAAGTACACCCCGACGACATAGTCATAACAGCCAGGGCTGTGAATTTTCAGCCTGCACATTCCCGTCAACACTTGATCGTGTCGTCGATTTCACCAGATCAAGTGCATAGTGCGTATAGACTGAGAGACCACCTCAATTTCCACCAGTCCGGCACACAGACATACTGGTGTAGCCTCGTAAGTTAAACAAGGCGGCGTCAGGCTCATCAAACCGGGTCTCACCCATCACCACGACATCCCAGTCTACACGTGAGCTATCCATAAGGAGCGTGAGATCATCGAACCTCGTTCCGTTTTTTTTTTTTTTTGCTGGCGTATCTGCAAGCTTTGCGGCGGCCTCTTTTCAGTGACTTGGAGGACAAAGTTTCGTATATGACACAGCCCAGAAGAAAAACTCTGAGAAGCTCAGAGGACTGGACCGCAACAATGTCCTCTCCGAGGGTAACTGGTGAACGCCTGGAGCTGGGTGATGCTGGCCCGTTGAATTGGATATGTTGGCGATTCTCCTTCTCGAAACTAAGACATTTTTCAAGAATAACAGTCTTGCCACACTAGCAATATCCCTTCGGTGAGTTTGGCTAGAGCAGAACGCGCAATAGTCTCACCGGATGGTGCCTGACCGATGCGGGCATTATAATTGAGCGCATGTGACTATTTTCCCTCTTAAAAAGCGCGATGGTTTTTGCAAATAAGATTAATGGAAAAGCGGACATGTAGGGGGCTACTGGGACCAACCTGCGAAAGCAGCCAGGATTCTTTAATGCACCGAGCGCCGGGCATAATGAGTAAGCATTGCTCAAAAAGCTTGATCTACATCAGGAATCAAATCGGCGACACCCCGGTAAATGACAACCATGACTAGCGTCCTCTAGACCACGCCGCCACATACCTTAGGCAACATATATTTTTTAAAATTAGCCTTAAGCTTAACAAAAAGTGGCTAAATGCACAACTTAGGCTGCAAGTGGCGCCGTAACGAATCTCGTTTAATGGGACAAGCGCTTATATATATATATATATATGCGACAATAATAGAGGTCATGATTAGTGTCTTGCAATCGGCTTATATAACGTTCAAGAGCGACCAATACGCGTAGTAATAAAATGTGATACACTTGACTTGCCAGGCCATAAACAAACAGTTTTATACCTGTTTTTGTTGTCGTATTACAACAGCTTTTACGACCCAGATTTACGCGGTCCTGCGTACGGATACTTTGATTCTCAAAATGCTAGTGATCAGCTGTCAGTGCGAGTGTATACCGATACCAGCAGGGTAAATCAAATCGTCACTGTTAACACGTTCAAGTAAGTAGTAAATACATTGACACAAATATATTACAGTGTGCGTATAGTCTACAGGATGAAAGGGTAAATTTGATCGTTTATTGAGAAAAGAGACTATGTAGTTCTTGCAGGAAAGAAAAAAAGTATTAAAAAGTTTCGATATTTTGAGCAAATGTAGCGAGTTCCGAGCCACATGACGCATGACATTATTGTCGCTTCAGTTTACTCTTAACTGTCAGGACCACTGGTATTTGTTCGGACGATTAATATACTGCCTAAGCATAGCTGGTGTGCAAACAACTGATTATGGTAGTGATCTTAATTGTCCAACTCAAAAATGCGATAGCTGACTCTTGAGTAAAGCTGCCGCAACTCATAGTCTGCGACTAGTATTTATTATTGGGCAGCATATATAGGAGTGAGCAGGCTTCAGCGCATAGAGACCAAACTCAATCTGCCACCCTTTAAGGAGCTTAATTAAAATTGTATATAACGCTGCCATACACCGTGCCATTGTAAACAGCAGACAGCCGACGAATTTCAGGTCGTGTTCGCAGCGGTTGCTGCTGCTGCAGCGATGTGACAATGAGTGTTTACAGAGAACGTATGCTGTACCTTCAAACAGGGTATAGCTTACGGTGCGAACAAAAAATATTATCGACTCGCCGTTTTTCTCGATTGCCTTTGGAGTGCTGCTCAAACTATTTTAATGGAGAAACTAGCAATTACTCACAAGTACCCTGGGTCTACTGAAAATAATATTGAAAGAAGGGCCAGATCCTGAATGAGGAAAATTCTGTTTTTCGTTTGTTAGATCTCCGGGAAAATCCAAAAGCAGTAAAAATGATGTATGTCGACCTGTAGTCGCGCAGTCATTTAAACTGCCGAAATCCTAATAACTTTTTAGTTAGAATATTATTTTAATTCCATGGTTATTAAGAATATTAAACCGCATATTCTATTTTTATGTTCCAATACAAACATGCGTTTATATGGTTTCATTTTCAGGACACTCGTCCCATATGGAAATAAATGTAACGCAATAGAGGGTACAGGTAAATTCACTTCAAATAAATACACCTAAATAACTAACGGTATATTTACTACGTTTGGCAGCAGCAACACTAATCTGTTCTAATGACTGCCTAATATTACTTTTTTCTATGATTGATTGATTAGTTCATGTATGCCTAAATGCACATCTAACCCTTTTATATCAGGGGCGCTTTAAGCGGCAGCATATATTTAGAGCAATAGGATTATTTGATGCAAGACCAATCAGATTCGGAATGATCTTAGTGGAGAATATAGAAAAAAAAAAGGTGAAAAAAGTTTTCCCTTTTTCTGATGACTGTGACCTAATTTAAGGAGCAAAAGGCAAACGTAGCTATAGTGACGGACAGTTGTCTTGAGAAACTTAATATAAAAACAAGCTCAATTTGTCAATCGGCTGCTTTATGAGTCTGTGTCAGCGAGACTGCAGCCAACATTTTGGTTGCAACAGAATCCGAAACAAAGAACGTTTTGGATAGCTTAGAGGCCGTCCGTGATGGACCCGCTCTTGAAAGCACCACCCCTACGACAGAAATAACATGCCTTTTGGCGTCAAGAAGAAGAAGACGTTACCCGAGACTGTACAACAGACTGTTCAAGACGAAGCGGATTTATGTAAAATGCTTCTATGAAGAAGCATTTTACATTAAAAAAAAAGAAAAAAAAGAGAAAATGATACAGCTCTTACCTGCAAAGATCAGACAGTACCTGCAACGGGTACACAGTAAAGCTGTTAAACAACAAGCGATCACTATTTTGCCTCATCGCGATAACCAAGAATTATGGTACCGAACAAAGCTCCCAGGATTATGTGCTTTCTTGCATTTGGAATAGAAGGTTTTGGAAATGCGTAATGCTGGCAGCTGGATATCTAGCAGAGACTAGTGTGAGACTAACCCATTAATCCGGGCTCCCCTCAACCCCCTCAGACTTGTAATTTTGTGACACTTATTGGGCAACGTATGTCTCGAAGAAAAGCCTCCTTCCGCCCTTCATTCAGTAAATAAAGTTTCATTCGTTTCCTTTTCTATTCTAACTAGACATGACAAGGCCTTTAGTGATCTGCATGAGGGCTAACAGTAATAAAAAGAGGCAAATCTATCGGCGAAAGCCAGGTAGAGCCACGGCTATCAATTACTCATTACATCCATTAGAGTTAACCAGCAGTACAAGAAAACGCAGATAGCTGAAGCGTGGCTGCCAGAGAAAAGTCTAAAGTGCATGTACCTCAGAGTGAGTAGTCTGTTAGGGAGTGAATTGATGGGCGCTGATATTGATATAGGAGAACACGTCTACATGTTTACGAAAACCTACTAAGTGTTAATTAATGTGTTTTTGTTTTATATGTATATATTATCCAGACTTTCACGTAATATCTACAATAATTTTAACATTTTAAGGCGGTGCTTTAAAACTCACACTGTGACAAGTCAGGCAATTAAGCTACGTGCTTTACCAGCTTAACTCAGTGTTGGTAGATATTCTGTAGTATACGAACTGTTAGTCACTGCACTACCTTATTCTAGTTTGATTATTGCTACAGGTTCACTCCTGAAGAAAGTTGCGATCGCCATCTGCCAGCTGACCAACAGCGCTTCACTTTTGTAGGCGGAGGTGCTCTAACACCTGACCACTGCAAGCTTGGGTAGTAGAGGGTTGAAAAGTATTGAGAGGAAAACATATATTCTCAATTGTTTCTGTTTTAGGACGTTGCTCGAATAAAACGTCCAATTCGAATTTTATGCACCATCCATGTGCACTGCTCAAGAAGAGTTTCCTTGCGAATGACCAATCGATGTCCTTTGAGAACATTCTATCATTTATAAAGGCTGTAAAAAAATAATTTTGTATTCCAGTTTTAGGGTACGGCTTTTTATAGTGCTATTTTATCAAACCGTAGTCTATGAGGGAGGATTCACTTAAGCATTTTCTTAAGGTCTCAATGTATTTAAAATTTGTGCGTGCAATAGACATCTCTATATAAACGGCTACTAGCGGCACACGTGTATCACGAATTCTTAAAAGCTTGCAGAAATGCGTTCTCAGATAAAGCTACTTAATGTCAATGCGATTTTTTAATACCGTTGCTCCAAAATGATACCAACATAGAAGAAAGCGATGAATGACAGTCGTTAATGTGACAGATGTAGCTGAGAAGACGCTACACAATTTAAGTTTATTTTAGAAAAATAAGGTATGTACCGTTCTTCATCACAGATGTTTCATATTGTTAATTTCTTCAAATGTTGGTGAGTTTGTGTTTTCATTAGGTTATTATAAGTATACAGAGTAGCGTTTTAAGTAGTGAAAAATCAGGGTCTCTCGAAGCTTGCGAAGGAGAAGCAATAAGATTTCAGTAGCGGCCAACTTAGTAATAGACTAAACGATCGTTACGAAAGATATTTTACTGAGGATACCAGTAATTTTACTAGGATTAATATTGATCCGAGCAGACAGAGCCTTATGTATTAACTTAAAATATTCGAGTTATGTTTAACTTAATGAACGTAATGGGATCCGTCTTACGAAATATAAAAGCAGTTCCGTGGACGTTAAATGTTGTCTGAGGGCTAGCCCGCAAGCCCGTTAAGCCCTGACTCCCTCCCTTCCCCGGATTCGTTATTTCAAGGCAATTCTTTGTAAAGGAGAACTCAAACTTTTGTAGTGCTCGATGCGC
Source organism: Dermanyssus gallinae (assembly GCA_003439945.1). NCBI lineage: Eukaryota > Metazoa > Arthropoda > Arachnida > Mesostigmata > Dermanyssidae > Dermanyssus > Dermanyssus gallinae. The sequence continues at coordinate 22,576 of QVRM01002518.1, read as the reverse complement.
CTCCTCTGTGCTTTTTCTGAGGTCTGTAGGGGTGCGCCGAGGTCGCGGCGAGGATTTGGCGTCTCCATTGATCCTCTCAGTTGGATCTTCGTCTTGACCTACTCCTCCTGGGCAATAGCTATGCCTTCCCTCTGTCCCGCTTCCTCTACACTTTTTTCGAAGGCACGATGTGTGTCACAATCTCCCTAAAGTGGAGACCACACATATCGACATCCGGCCGACGCGCCTCTTTTTTGGACAGTAGAATAAAATAAAGTCGAACACATCTTTATTGTAACTTAGGTAAGTGCTGAAAACTGTGTTTGCTTGAGTACTAAGAACCTGAACTTAAGTTAAGTTTACTCAAACTAAGAAGTTTTAGCAGCGTGCGATGAAGTTCGGTCGTGTTTCGTGTTGGCTCCCGTAAAATAGACTACTACGAGAGGCTTGACTGTGATATTCGTAGTGATAGTTGTATCATCCAGAGTTTCTGTCTTGGGTGTTCGAACAGTGCATAGTATATGCCCGGAGGTACTCTGGTTATCATCGTTGACTAAGGCTGCGGAGAGGGTTACGGTATTATTGGATAAATATGGGTGGGAAGCTTTAGCGTAAAACTACAGGAGTTGACCAACAAAAAAGACTAAGCAGAGCAGTTGGACAGCCCCCTTGCGAGAAAAGCGATTAGCAAGCCTGATCGATAGACCCCCACCTTGGCTGATAAAGCCAGGCTTTGAGCCGTTAGTAGTCAAGGGGCGGGAGCTTGGTTGTATGCCCTACCCACAAATAGGGACTTTTTTGGATGACGAGACGACACGCATTAGCACAGGACTGCGGCTTGGTGTTGACCTAGTCGTTCTTCACCGATGTCGTTGTGGTCGCCGTGGCTTGTCATGCGCCTTAAGCGCAGGCCGAAGAGCACGCCACTCGGCTCTAAATGACACTTTCAGTTGAGCATCGAGGTCTGCTGGCTTTCCGTGTATACTAGAGCCTCCGGTCTCCTGGTTATCCGCACCAATTTTGTTTGTTGGCTTTTGACACAATGGGAGGGTTAGGACCGCTTGCACTGAAATTGATTCAGCGCGTGGGCAGAAGCCTTAACCTTTTCACGGGAGACCCGAAAGCATCGGAATTTTTGCGTCAGACTGTCTCTCGACATTCAACGAGGAAACGCGACATCTGTTCGAGGCACATTGTCGAACTGGGCTAATCCTGGGTTAGAGAACCCGTGACTACACGTTCACGCGGAGACAATTGTTCACTCAAAGTGCTAATACAATAACATTATATATATATATATATATATATATATATATATATATATATAGGAAGAAAGTAGTCTAGTTATTGTATTTTACTTCTACGTAGAGAAGTTCAACCGACTCCATAAAGCTTGTATCCTGTGTTTTGTATCGTTTAATCTCATCCTCTAGTAGGTTTAACCATTGTCCTTTGCAGCATTCGGTTTGGCGCGCCCAGCGTGGACGCCTTGCTACGTCTGGCAACGTGGTGGCATGGTTTTTCGATATAATCCTGGAGGGCATATGTGTTTCTATGAACATATAGCTATAATATAATCCTAGAGATTTATTACGATAAAAAATAACGTAATGCACACTGTTTCTATAGTGTTCGAGCGCTATGAAAACATTAGGTTTGCCGTTACATTGGCATAGTAATGTTGTAACGGCATTATTTATATTGCAGATGGCACGCTTTTTCCAGCCTTCGAGGAACCGCCGAGGAGCGTAAAGTTTTACTCAGGTTTTTTTTTTAAGCCGTGGTCCCTGTATCTACAGAAACGATGGGGTGCTAGAGGTCAACTTATCGCTCGCTTCCAAGGAGGCAGCAACCTCTTTAATGAAACTGGCGACCTCGAACTCGATAAGTAAGTTTTTAGGTATCCATGAGGTTGTTTTTCCGCAAATGGATCGACCCACCCTAGGCAAGCATGATCGAATGTAATTTCACTAACAGCCAATGTTACCGACTACAAATAGTAACCAGTAACATCACCCTAGGCAAGTATGATCGAATGTCATTTCACTAACGGCCAACGTTACCGACTACGGATAGTAACCAATAACATTTAATTAGCTTAGTAGCACGGGTTTAAATAACGGCTTCGTTGTTTACGTGATTTAAAAGGTATCCAGTGTACCTAGAGTTTTTCTACCGGAAATTGCAACTTACATAATTTATTTTCGTGTAGTTGTTTTTGCGAAACACCGACACACGTAAAGGGGACATTCGACGCAAGCAGGTTCGAAGCTGTTCAGTCTAGCTCGGGGACTTTCGCGACGCCGGTTGTGGCTAGTCTTCCTCACTTCCTTCATGGGGATCCTTTACTGCGAGCCAACGTAAGCGGTTTACATCCTGACGAGAAAAAACATCATTTCTACATTGACGTCCATGCTGTAAGTTTGTCACTACTTGATAACTTTGATTTAATAAAGCTTTGTTCACGTTTTAATTCGATATACGCAAAACATGATTTTTTTAAAATCTATTTGATGATGTTGTCTTATGAACCTTATATAACGTGATTGTGTGTTACTTAATTTTTCAACATACTCATATTTCTATGCAACCTTCTGGCTAGACAGCGCAGCGCATGTCTGTTGTTGAGCGGTGTTTTCATTTCCTCGCCATTGTTTTGTGAATATGAAAACGAATCCATTCGCGTGGAAAAATACAGTATCAAGCAACTGGTGTTTTAATCAAAACCTCTTACGAACATGGCTGTTCACTGGCAAACGTAGCTAGAAAGTGCGCATCAAATATTGTAGAAACTTGCGTCTAGTGATTACGATTTAGGCAAAACATTCGTATTTGTGGCTCCGAAGGTCCAAGAATGATCCTTGAGCAAGCACATGATTTACGAAACGTCAATGTTTGGTACCGATTTTGGAGCGGCAGTGTTATCAGCTCTTATTTTGAAAACCCCGCGAAGCGATTGCAACCACCAACAGCGAGCGATACCAGGACGTGGTGAAGAACTTTCTGCGGCCAGGTTGTGACGGATTGGATCTGAACATAATGGTTTCAACAAGACGGGCTTACAGCCAACAGATACGATATACACTGGAATATCGTATCTGTTGGCAAAATATACCACAATGTGTCAATATATTGTCAAAACTATAGAAAAAGGATAGACTATGTGGCAGGAGGGCATTCTCCAGATATTGTATTCCACACATAACCCTAAACTATCAGCCTGACCGTAAAATGGTAAAGCTGATAGCTTTACCACCTTGCGGTATGGTAAAGCTATCAACATTGCAACGTTCAATAATGCATAAACGTTTTTTTTTATCAAGACGCTTGCGCTTCGCTGGCCACCCTTTATTTCACAACGCAGTTATGTAAGTTTTTAAACTGCATTTGTAAAACTAACAGGACAGAAACACTACGCTGATAAGAGTGGTAACATAACTATTTAATACGCTACTGTACCATAGATGAGTGCTAAAAATAAAACAAAGTTTGCGAAAGTGTCTTATCTTAGTATAGCCGAACGTGCCATTTCGAGCTAAAATAGGCCATGCATGATATGCCTAAATTGGAATAGGTAAATACACTGTATATACTTAGTGTAACGTAGGTTGAGTTTTACCCTTTATCATTGAAACTAATTGCGAGAAGCCTGCAATAGCCAGATCTAACGCTTATTAAATGGCCACATATTTTTTCAGAGTTCTGGCCTAAGAGTTGACATGAGATTGCGAATGCAAACAAACCTGAGGCTGGTACATTTGGACACAGAGCCGGTGCCGAGAATAATTCTCCCAATCTTTTGGACTGAAGATGTAAGTGTTTTCTTAAAACTACACGCATTAAGGCAGCTTTTTTACTACGTAGTTCATAGTAGTGTTCACGCTAAAGCCAATCATACTGTGTGCACTACAATAACCCCTAGAAACTTAATCGAATTTTAAACATAATATTTTTCAACAATTCGATTGAAATGCTGTTGATGAGTTTCTCAGGTTACGCATTGCCTGGTAAGTGAATACAGAGTCACAGATAAATTAGTGCATATGGTTTACCTTATTAATTAGTAGAGGAAACGAGCGTTGGGAGAGGGAATTGATTTATTTTAAAACCAACCGTAATAACGTTCGTTATCTCTACGGGTTTAGAACTTAACCTGAGGTATATCTTCAATGCACTGAGGGCCGGACATGTTAGATATCTAGGGTTTCCCCAACAGTCCCTGTGGCAGCATGGCGTTATGGTTTATCATCTATTCTCAATGAGCATCGCTCAAACCCATCAAATTATTATTATGTTTTAAGTTTCAAAACTTCCTGAACCATATATATATATATATATATATGTATTATTGTTGCTTATATTTCGCAACACTGTTTTTTCACATTTTTTTATTTTTTGTATGAACTAATTGTGAGATTGCAACGAAATTAAGACCATACTCGTGAATGCCTTTAGAATGTTAGCCATTTAAATAAATCACGCCGACATTTTCACAAAAAAACACGAGTTGCTACTTTTTGCAACGTTCTTTATATATGTGTGATGGTATATATAAACTGGAACTTCTTAGGCGAATTTGCCGTCGGACCGGGACTATCTTTTGTGCTTGCTCAAGCCTCGACAACTCGTATCTTGGACCGCGTTAGCTGCCTGTCTTTGCTCACTCGCGACGGCTGCCCTTTTGTGTGGTATTCGTCTGTGAACACCGAAAAAAAAAAAAAAAAAAAAAAAAAAAAAACTAATGCATTAAAGCACGATTAAAGGTAGGATTAAGGTTAGTTAGCTTGCCACGATGCCCTATGACTACATCTGTAACATGTTTCCTATATATATATATATATATATATATATATATATCGTTATGTACTTATTTCGAGCTTTGGTAGGACTCAGCAAGAAAAGAACTTTTCCCAATTGAAAGAGGAGGCGGAAACGTCTTGTTTAGGAAAGAGAGTGAAATGTATAAAAGTAGTTATTTTGCTATTTTTCTCCTACATAGTTGTGCGAAATCTACATTTGCGGGAGAACGAGTTAACGCATGAAGAAACCGACTATACCGGCGTATTCGGCGAATTCTGAGCAACGAAAAATGGTCAGATTGAGGAAAGTCATAAAAAATCTATATGTTGTTATGTCTTACGTTAACGCTTTTTCGCGAAAAATTGTAAAATGTTTCCATTACGACCAAAAATGTATGTCTAAAGGACCAGTCTCACGCAATAGCAATGCCCACCATTTTCGTACCAAAGCAATGGTGCTGCGTTTTTTTTTTTTTTGGGAGGTTTCGGGAATGCATGATGCACATGCGCCACTAGCAGCCTGCGTGACTAGTGTGAGACTCACAAACCCACTAAACCCGGATTCCTCCCCACCCCCCCAGGCTCGGTATTAATTTGGCATTACATCGAAGCCGTGGGAGAGGCGTCTCTGCCGTTCTCCTTCAATCAGCTCTATCCCTGACTATCATCCCGCATGTCTACCTGCGGTTGGATAGGGGGATGCCATTTTGTAATCCGTCCTGTGAGGGTGCGTCGAGACCATGAGGGCCTGGCTGCTCCCCACCCCCTCCCCCCTCCCTCGGCTCCTCGTCTCGACCACTCTCCTGAGAGACCCGCTCAAACCTCTCCCGTCTGGCCGTTTCCTTGGCTGTCTTGAGTGTCAAAACAGCGTCGAACAAGTTCGTCGCCTCCCTCCATGCCTCCGCCGAAGTCATCATATGGGAGACCACCTCCTTGATGGGTCGGCCTCTCACAGCGGTTGGTGCTGCGTCCCGTGCTTCCCTGAGAGCATCACACCGCAGAACAGTATGCTCTACGTTGTCCGTTTCTGCAGAGTCGCACAGTACGCAGATATCGCTGATGGTCTTCTTGATCCTTGACAGGTAGCTCTGGAACTGGCAGTGTCCGGTCAGAACCTGAGTCGTCTAGTAGGAAAGCTCCCCGTGTCGGCGGTCATACCATGCCCTGAGGTCCAGTATCAGACTCTTGGTCCAGCTCCCTGTGGTCACACCGGGTCATACCTGCGCCCATTCCTCATGCCAGGCCGATATGGTGGCACTCCTGGCCCTGGTGAGATCCAGACCTTCGTCTAGATACATTTTACTTCGTTCAGCCACTAGGAGGTCCCATGGCAGCATTTTGGCTAGGACCAGGAGAGCTTCGGTCGAGACTGTTCGATACGCCCGGCTTACCCTGATTGCCAGCGTTCGTTGGGTCGACCTTAGTGCCCCTCTATTTTTTGCCGTCCGCATTGCCATGTCCCCCCAGACTGGGGCTGCGTATAGCGCCGTTGATTTGGCCACCGAGGCCAGGAGCCTTCTTTTCACCTCAGCCTCCTCACCAACCCAAGGCATGATCCGCGCCAGGTTCAGGGAGACCCTTTGGGCCTTTTCGGCCACGTACTTAACGTGTGCCGATCCGGTCAGTCCAGTGTCTAGCATGACCCCAAGGTACTTTACCTTCTTGCTGATTTCTATCGGGTGGCCCGCCATCACGAGGTTAATGCCGGTCGTCCTTATTCTGCCTGTTAGGTACATTGCCTCCGTCTTGTCGGGTGCCAGTTTCAAGTGATGGGACTCCATCCACTCGGACACCACTGACAAGGCCTCATTGGCGGCGCTCTCCAGGGCTCTTTCGGTCCTGGCCGTTATCATGAGTGCAGGGTCATCGGCGTACGCCAACGTCTCCACCCCATACGGGAGACCTCGGATCTCGAGCACTCCGTCGTAAGCTATGTTCCAGAGCACGGGTCCTAGAATCGAGCCCTGTGGGACTCCGGCAGTAACCTCGTACTCCTGCCCCCCTGCAACCAAGCCTCTGTCATCCAGGTAGGATGAAATCATTCGACGGAGGTAGAGGGAAAAGCCCTTCTTCTTCATCGCCTCCACAATTATTTTCCAATTCATTGTGTTAAAGGCATTTTTGACATCCAGGAGGATCAGGAGCACGAATCCCCTTGTTTTAGTGGTCTTCATAGTCTCCTCACCCGCCCGTTTCAGAACCTTCTTTAGAGCCCCTAATGCGGATCTGCCCTTCCGGAAACCGTACTGGGCATCTGCTAGGGCGTTCTTTTCCTGAATCTCGTCGTTTAGTCTCTTGATTATACCGTTCTCCAGGAGCTTACCCATGGCGTCAATGAGGCATATAGGTATTGCCCTTTTCCACATCCCCTATATTGCCTTTTTCCACAGCCTCGGGAATCTCCCCTCTCTCAGAAGCTTGTTAGCAAGGTCTTAGAAGACCTTAGGCCACCTTTTGACCAGTAGCCTCGCTACCTGTGGGGGAATTCCGTCTAGGCCGGGCGCTTCACCGGTTGCCAACCGACTCGACGACTGTGGCTAGTCTTCCTCACTTCCTTCATGGGGATCCTTTACTGCGAGCCAACGTAAGCGGTTTACATCCTGACGAGAAAAAACATCATTTCTACATTGACGTCCATGCTGTAAGTTTGTCACTACTTGATAACTTTGATTTAATAAAGCTTTGTTCACGTTTTAATTCGATATACGCAAAACATGATTTTTTTAAAATCTATTTGATGATGTTGTCTTATGAACCTTATATAACGTGATTGTGTGTTACTTAATTTTTCAACATACTCATATTTCTATGCAACCTTCTGGCTAGACAGCGCAGCGCATGTCTGTTGTTGAGCGGTGTTTTCATTTCCTCGCCATTGTTTTGTGAATATGAAAACGAATCCATTCGCGTGGAAAAATACAGTATCAAGCAACTGGTGTTTTAATCAAAACCTCTTACGAACATGGCTGTTCACTGGCAAACGTAGCTAGAAAGTGCGCATCAAATATTGTAGAAACTTGCGTCTAGTGATTACGATTTAGGCAAAACATTCGTATTTGTGGCTCCGAAGGTCCAAGAATGATCCTTGAGCAAGCACATGATTTACGAAACGTCAATGTTTGGTACCGATTTTGGAGCGGCAGTGTTATCAGCTCTTATTTTGAAAACCCCGCGAAGCGATTGCAACCACCAACAGCGAGCGATACCAGGACGTGGTGAAGAACTTTCTGCGGCCAGGTTGTGACGGATTGGATCTGAACATAATGGTTTCAACAAGACGGGCTTACAGCCAACAGATACGATATACACTGGAATATCGTATCTGTTGGCAAAATATACCACAATGTGTCAATATATTGTCAAAACTATAGAAAAAGGATAGACTATGTGGCAGGAGGGCATTCTCCAGATATTGTATTCCACACATAACCCTAAACTATCAGCCTGACCGTAAAATGGTAAAGCTGATAGCTTTACCACCTTGCGGTATGGTAAAGCTATCAACATTGCAACGTTCAATAATGCATAAACGTTTTTTTTTTATCAAGACGCTTGCGCTTCGCTGGCCACCCTTTATTTCACAACGCAGTTATGTAAGTTTTTAAACTGCATTTGTAAAACTAACAGGACAGAAACACTACGCTGATAAGAGTGGTAACATAACTATTTAATACGCTACTGTACCATAGATGAGTGCTAAAAATAAAACAAAGTTTGCGAAAGTGTCTTATCTTAGTATAGCCGAACGTGCCATTTCGAGCTAAAATAGGCCATGCATGATATGCCTAAATTGGAATAGGTAAATACACTGTATATACTTAGTGTAACGTAGGTTGAGTTTTACCCTTTATCATTGAAACTAATTGCGAGAAGCCTGCAATAGCCAGATCTAACGCTTATTAAATGGCCACATATTTTTTCAGAGTTCTGGCCTAAGAGTTGACATGAGATTGCGAATGCAAACAAACCTGAGGCTGGTACATTTGGACACAGAGCCGGTGCCGAGAATAATTCTCCCAATCTTTTGGACTGAAGATGTAAGTGTTTTCTTAAAACTACACGCATTAAGGCAGCTTTTTTACTACGTAGTTCATAGTAGTGTTCACGCTAAAGCCAATCATACTGTGTGCACTACAATAACCCCTAGAAACTTAATCGAATTTTAAACATAATATTTTTCAACAATTCGATTGAAATGCTGTTGATGAGTTTCTCAGGTTACGCATTGCCTGGTAAGTGAATACAGAGTCACAGATAAATTAGTGCATATGGTTTACCTTATTAATTAGTAGAGGAAACGAGCGTTGGGAGAGGGAATTGATTTATTTTAAAACCAACCGTAATAACGTTCGTTATCTCTACGGGTTTAGAACTTAACCTGAGGTATATCTTCAATGCACTGAGGGCCGGACATGTTAGATATCTAGGGTTTCCCCAACAGTCCCTGTGGCAGCATGGCGTTATGGTTTATCATCTATTCTCAATGAGCATCGCTCAAACCCATCAAATTATTATTATGTTTTAAGTTTCAAAACTTCCTGAACCATATATATATATATATATATATATATATATATATATATATATATGTATTATTGTTGCTTATATTTCGCAACACTGTTTTTTCACATTTTTTTATTTTTTGTATGAACTAATTGTGAGATTGCAACGAAATTAAGACCATACTCGTGAATGCCTTTAGAATGTTAGCCATTTAAATAAATCACGCCGACATTTTCACAAAAAAACACGAGTTGCTACTTTTTGCAACGTTCTTTATATATGTGTGATGGTATATATAAACTGGAACTTCTTAGGCGAATTTGCCGTCGGACCGGGACTATCTTTTGTGCTTGCTCAAGCCTCGACAACTCGTATCTTGGACCGCGTTAGCTGCCTGTCTTTGCTCACTCGCGACGGCTGCCCTTTTGTGTGGTATTCGTCTGTGAACACCGAAAAAAAAAAAAAAAAAAAAAAAAAAAAACTAATGCATTAAAGCACGATTAAAGGTAGGATTAAGGTTAGTTAGCTTGCCACGATGCCCTATGACTACATCTGTAACATGTTTCCTATATATATATATATATATATATATATATATATATATATATATATATATATATATATATCGTTATGTACTTATTTCGAGCTTTGGTAGGACTCAGCAAGAAAAGAACTTTTCCCAATTGAAAGAGGAGGCGGAAACGTCTTGTTTAGGAAAGAGAGTGAAATGTATAAAAGTAGTTATTTTGCTATTTTTCTCCTACATAGTTGTGCGAAATCTACATTTGCGGGAGAACGAGTTAACGCATGAAGAAACCGACTATACCGGCGTATTCGGCGAATTCTGAGCAACGAAAAATGGTCAGATTGAGGAAAGTCATAAAAATTCTATATGTTGTTATGTCTTACGTTAACGCTTTTTCGCGAAAAATTGTAAAATGTTTCCATTACGACCAAAAATGTATGTCTAAAGGACCAGTCTCACGCAATAGCAATGCCCACCATTTTCGTACCAAAGCAATGGTGCTGCGTTTTTTTTTTTTTTGGGAGGTTTCGGGAATGCATGATGCACATGCGCCACTAGCAGCCTGCGTGACTAGTGTGAGACTCACAAACCCACTAAACCCGGATTCCTCCCCACCCCCCCAGGCTCGGTATTAATTTGGCATTACATCGAAGCCGTGGGAGAGGCGTCTCTGCCGTTCTCCTTCAATCAGCTCTATCCCTGACTATCATCCCGCATGTCTACCTGCGGTTGGATAGGGGGATGCCATTTTGTAATCCGTCCTGTGAGGGTGCGTCGAGACCATGAGGGCCTGGCTGCTCCCCACCCCCTCCCCCCTCCCTCGGCTCCTCGTCTCGACCACTCTCCTGAGAGACCCGCTCAAACCTCTCCCGTCTGGCCGTTTCCTTGGCTGTCTTGAGTGTCAAAACAGCGTCGAACAAGTTCGTCGCCTCCCTCCATGCCTCCGCCGAAGTCATCATATGGGAGACCACCTCCTTGATGGGTCGGCCTCTCACAGCGGTTGGTGCTGCGTCCCGTGCTTCCCTGAGAGCATCACACCGCAGAACAGTATGCTCTACGTTGTCCGTTTCTGCAGAGTCGCACAGTACGCAGATATCGCTGATGGTCTTCTTGATCCTTGACAGGTAGCTCTGGAACTGGCAGTGTCCGGTCAGAACCTGAGTCGTCTAGTAGGAAAGCTCCCCGTGTCGGCGGTCATACCATGCCCTGAGGTCCAGTATCAGACTCTTGGTCCAGCTCCCTGTGGTCACACCGGGTCATACCTGCGCCCATTCCTCATGCCAGGCCGATATGGTGGCACTCCTGGCCCTGGTGAGATCCAGACCTTCGTCTAGATACATTTTACTTCGTTCAGCCACTAGGAGGTCCCATGGCAGCATTTTGGCTAGGACCAGGAGAGCTTCGGTCGAGACTGTTCGATACGCCCGGCTTACCCTGATTGCCAGCGTTCGTTGGGTCGACCTTAGTGCCCCTCTATTTTTTGCCGTCCGCATTGCCATGTCCCCCCAGACTGGGGCTGCGTATAGCGCCGTTGATTTGGCCACCGAGGCCAGGAGCCTTCTTTTCACCTCAGCCTCCTCACCAACCCAAGGCATGATCCGCGCCAGGTTCAGGGAGACCCTTTGGGCCTTTTCGGCCACGTACTTAACGTGTGCCGATCCGGTCAGTCCAGTGTCTAGCATGACCCCAAGGTACTTTACCTTCTTGCTGATTTCTATCGGGTGGCCCGCCATCACGAGGTTAATGCCGGTCGTCCTTATTCTGCCTGTTAGGTACATTGCCTCCGTCTTGTCGGGTGCCAGTTTCAAGTGATGGGACTCCATCCACTCGGACACCACTGACAAGGCCTCATTGGCGGCGCTCTCCAGGGCTCTTTCGGTCCTGGCCGTTATCATGAGTGCAGGGTCATCGGCGTACGCCAACGTCTCCACCCCATACGGGAGACCTCGGATCTCGAGCACTCCGTCGTAAGCTATGTTCCAGAGCACGGGTCCTAGAATCGAGCCCTGTGGGACTCCGGCAGTAACCTCGTACTCCTGCCCCCCTGCAACCAAGCCTCTGTCATCCAGGTAGGATGAAATCATTCGACGGAGGTAGAGGGAAAAGCCCTTCTTCTTCATCGCCTCCACAATTATTTTCCAATTCATTGTGTTAAAGGCATTTTTGACATCCAGGAGGATCAGGAGCACGAATCCCCTTGTTTTAGTGGTCTTCATAGTCTCCTCACCCGCCCGTTTCAGAACCTTCTTTAGAGCCCCTAATGCGGATCTGCCCTTCCGGAAACCGTACTGGGCATCTGCTAGGGCGTTCTTTTCCTGAATCTCGTCGTTTAGTCTCTTAATTATACCGTTCTCCAGGAGCTTACCCATGGCGTCAATGAGGCATATGGGTATTGCCCTTTTCCACATCCCCTATATTGCCTTTTTCCACAGCCTCGGGAATCTCCCCTCTCTCAGAAGCTTGTTAGCAAGGTCTTAGAAGACCTTAGGCCACCTTTTGACCAGTAGCCTCGCTACCTGTGGGGGAATTCCGTCTAGGCCGGGCGCTTCACCGGTTGCCAACCGATTCCGGGCTTGTTCGACCTCCTCCAGCGTCACCTCCGGAATGTCTTTCGGGGTGACCGAGAACTCCTCGTTTTCTCTCCGCGGCTGTGCCGGAAAAAGACCGGTTACAGTCTCCCGCAGCACATCCGGGGGGAGTTCCGGGGGAGGTCTCCGAAGTTTGGCCATAACTATTTGGTACGGCAGGCTCCATATGTCGCTCTCCACCGCGTCTATCAGCTCTTTCTCCGCTCGGGCTTTACTTTTGGCGATGAGTCCTCAGAGTCTCGATCGAGCAACTTTGTACTCCGTCAATTGGGATTCAGCTCTTGCGGTCTCTCGCTCCCCGTGAAATCCCACCCGTCGTTTTCTTTGCGTTAACCAGCTTCGTGTTCTCGTGAAAATCCTATTCAGCCTAATGCAAGCCCTGCGGGCAGCTGCAATCCCTTTGTTCCACCAGTAGTTGGGAGGGTGGCGGCTCCCGTGGTGTTGTGAGGGTTTCTCGCATGCTGTAGAGAGTATGCTAATAATTTGATATTCATCCCCCACCGTGTCTCCCAGTTGTTTGCAAACCTCGTCTATTTCAGCCACTAGAATCTTGGCGTCAAGTTTCCGCATCTGCCATCTCTTACTAGGGGGCGGGGCGAGGGCCACCTCGGGAGTACTGATGGTGAAACAGATGTATCTGTGGTCACTCATGGTCTCCTCCGTCTCCCTCACCCTCCACTCTACCACCAGTGGAAAGGCCGCCTCATTGACCATTGTTAGGTCAATGAAGGCCGTCTGGCTCCTTCTGGAAAAGGTGGGGACCCTTCCGTCATTAAGAACCATTAGACTTTTTTCAGCCATCCACTCCTGTAGAGTTTGGGCCCGTCTAGTTGTGGTTTGGCTACCTCATGCTATGCTGGCTGCGTTAAAATTCCCGGTGATCACTACCCTCTTACCTGCATGTGCCCCCGCGCTCTGGGCAAGTTCCTCGAGAAATTCCTCGAATTCCTCCTCCTCCCTGTTGGGAGAGAAGTAGCTGATCTCCAGCCAGGAGAACCCCCTCCCCGACCCCCTGCCCCTAATCGCGAGGCTTCTCTCGGAACCCGTCTACCAGATTACGGTATCCGCCTCTGCGTCAGATACCCAGTCTGTCTTCCGCTTGGTGATCGCTATGTTTGGCTTGGAGAGCAGGCAGAGGCCTATGGACTCTCTGCGTACTATCTCATCGAGCATGTCATGCGCCGCCCTGCAGCGGTTAAGGTTTACCTGAAGTATCTTTAACATTGGTCGGATAAAGGGCCCCTACCTACTAAATTCCAATCACTCTTTCCGTCTCTGCTGGGATAACGGTTGTCTTCTTTTTTTTAGCCTCCTTGTCTTTATTCCTCTTTTTATTGCTCTTCTTGGTTATTTGGGCTTCTACTTGGGTCTCCTTGCCATCTACCTGTCCCTTGGCGACGCCCCTTCGGGCCTCCTGCCGCTGCTCGACTTGCTCCCTATAGGCCGGGCAAGACAGCCTATCCGCTCGGTGCCCCTTCATTCCGCAGACCAGACACTTTGGTGTCGTTACTTTGCAATTGGCTATCAGGTGGTCAGGTTCATCACATTTGTGGCATACCCGAGGCACCTGGCTCTCTGCTTTGCAGTCTTGGGCCTTATGGCCCGGCCTATGACACTTGTAGCAGTTGGAGAGCCTAATCCACTCCTCAGGTCTGCACCACCTCGAGCCCAGCTTAAGGGTCTTGCGGGAGCATATGGCTCTTGCCGCCGCCGGGGACGCCGTAACCAGTGCGTACCAAACTTCAGTTCGCTTTCGACCTGCTCCCCGTCCAAGAGTGGGTCAGTCCCCCACAGGGCGATGGTCTGCCCCTGGTTAAGCTCTTGGCAGTCGGCCTGCATCTTTGCAGATTTCCGAATGGCCGCCGCCATTTTCTCTCCTGCGCCCTTTTCACTCTCCTCTATTCTAATTATAAGGTCACCCTCCTTACTTTTAACTACCCCCTAACCGTTATCCTGGCGCCTTCCTGCTGCCTGATTTGTTCTCTAACACCCCGGAGAGTGTCGGCGAAGGTTTTTCCCTCTTCGACCTTAACCCTGAGGGTGCTCCTTGCTTCCTGCTCCGCCCGGGTGGTAGTCTCCGGTTTGGCTCCGGTCTTCCTTGTTTGTCTCGAGCAAACCTCTAGAAGGCCACTGCCGTCGCCGGTCTTACGGCAGCAGATTTCCAGAGCCTGTAGAAGCGTCTGTGTGAGGCGCTACCTTGTGACGTGCATCAGCCGGGGTTTCTCCCCGCCAGCCCCAGCGCTTTTCCCACGACATCTTGGAGCACCCCCAGGGTCGTGGTCCCTAGTTCTTCTTCCGGGTTTATCACTCCCACTACCAAGTACCGTTGAGAAGCCGCTTGGTTTCCTGAACCCTCTAAGAGTTCGACAGCGTTGCTATTTTTAAGAACAGCGGCCGTCCCTGCGCTCATGTCAGCCACCGCTGCTAGCGTGGGAAACTGTGCCGCCAGCCCCTCTATTAAACCCTTATCCGAATCTGACCCCTTAGTGATAACCGCTACCCTAACCTCCCTCTGAGTGGTGAGGGCATCAGTGGTGACCTTTAAGTGTTTAATCACCCTCTCAGGCCAGTGTCCCTTGACGGCTCTCACCAGCTCTTCCGGAGTGCTTGCCCTTTCTATACTATTTTCTATCTCCGTGGCCTCTGTTTCTAGTTCCAGCTCCTTGGCCCTATCTTTATCTAGCTCCCCGTGACAGCGTGCGCATAGGAGTTCGAGGTGGTGCTGCGTTACATAGTTGTCAAGTAACTAGTTTTTTTTCGATAGCCATATCGAAAGTGAAGGCATGCACACTTGCATAGATTGTATGAAAAAGTTAGGTACATATATTGAGGTTTGGTAGAACTCGGCAAAAGAATATTTTTTCCTTAGTGAAAAAATACGGAAACGTCATGGACAAAAATTACGGTTTTAAACGTAAAAGCTTTAACGTTAAACATAACAATTATGATTGTCGAAAAAGTTTAGTTACTTGGCGACTACGTAAGGCAGCATCATCACCAAAATGATAGGCATTAAATTTGGTACTGCGTGAGAGTGGTCCTTTAGACGTAAATTTTTGATCGTTATAGAGAAAATTTACAATTTGTTACGAAAAGGCGTTAACGTAGCATATCGACTTTTTATGACTTTCCTTAATCTGGTTATTCGCATTTCGCTAGCCAAGATAGTGAAGTGTCTTCCGTTGCGCAAAATTTTCTTTCGAACAGACTAGTATATCGGTTCCTTCATGTGTTGACTAGTTTTCCCGCAAACGTAGATTTCGCCCAACTATGTAAGAGAAACAAGGCAGAATAACTTTTTTTATAAACTTCACTATCTCTCCTAAACGACGTTTTACCGCTTCTTTCCATTGGGAAAAAAATATTTTCTTGCCGTGTTCTATAACGATATCAGTGACCATGTATATATATATATATATATATATATATATATATATATATATATATTATATATTGGTGGTTCGACGTAAGCCATATATGATGTAGTTTGGTTTACTAGCGCCAACTTTGTTCAGACGCGTTCAAAATCGATTCATATATATTTAGTTTGGCATACTCGTTTATAGTCATTTCTCACGCCCGTTTATTTAGCAATTTATTTTTTAGGGCCTTTGTTCATCCCTTTAAAATAAATGTGTATCCTTAAGTAACTAAAGACGATACGCGTAACATGTTAGTAACTGACCTACACTTCTAAAAGAATATTCTGCTACTTTGTCTACAGGGCTACTGCGATCCACGTAGACTCTGGTAGATAAATTTTTAACACTGCAACGACATTAGCCCCTTTGTATTTTTGTAGACGACCCCTGACAAACGCTTTGTTAGAAGTTGACTATCAAAATAAATGCGTTTCCGCCATCGGTTTAGAGCATACGTTCATATAATCTCATCCGTGCGACATCCCGCGATACCGAGCGTTTTAAAGGCAACAGGCTGCAAGATATAACGCGGTTGTAACCAGGTTGGCCAGGCGATCGCACTGCCTCGTCCTGTGGGAGCGCGCTAGCATGTCCCACACTGTGACACTCGAGGTGAGAAAACGATCTTGCCAGATGCCAGAGACATGTCGTCATTTCGCAATCCTGGGTCTCTTGATAGATCAGCTAGTGGTGGTTGGGAAATTTGCTCTTTTATATGGGCCCTTTATAACGACAAATCATAGTATGCAGTGCATAACCGATACAGTTGTTTCTAACGCCTTGTATTTGTTTTTTAAATCATTATCGTCTATAAAAAGGTCGCAACAATGTTCACTATTTTCAATCTTGCTGTTTGCGTCAGATTTCTCAATTGAAATTAAACTTTGGTTTTAGTTTTACTCGGTTCTGTCTCAGATTTCACCCGCGGTAACCTTTGAAAATTGTATTATTCAGTGGAGATAGCCTGTGAGTAAATGGCTCGCTGAAGACCTGCTGAAGACCTATGGATACCCAATCACAGTCGGCGTAAAACAGTTACTCGGAGGAATAGTATGACACCCTGAATCGGATGAAGAAGGCGCTTCTCTCGGCGCGCGCGCACAAAACCCGCTTTTGAGCTAAGAGCAAATACGGCGTATCCTTTCTCGGTCTTGTTTTTGCACGGGTCCGCGCAATTTGCCCTACAAATTGTTGTGACAGTCCATGTTCATTCTAGCTCCGCCGCACATGTTTAAGCCACTACCACGTTCACATGGACTGTCGTGACGGGACTACCAATTGGAACCTAGATCCTCCAGGATCACGCATAGCTGCTCTACTCAGTTTACCGGCCGCCGTGTCATCCGGAGTTGTTTAGGCCGCCCGGACCACGAGGGCGTTCAGGTTCGCCTGGCCCGCCAAGACTGTCGCGGTCAAGGCCGGCATGCCGAGAGATTCCATGTGGCCACGATGAGATCCGCACCGTCCACCAAGGCTACCTGAGTAGCCCTTTTTTGTAGTGAAAGGGAAAAATGCTTCTACGCACATCTGAAGCGGGTGTGTGGAACTCGATGCCGATGTGGCTGGCATAATACTCTTGAAAAACTCTCTCACTTAAAAGGCCTCAGGAAGAGGCGAGAAACTGAAACCGTTCTTTGATACTACTTCAACAACAAGCCGCCGCCAAGTTGTAGCCCTTCCTATTGCCTTTTTTTTATATAAATCGACCTTTTGTTAGATGACTAACTGGAATATGCAGTTGCACATACGGATACCACTGCAGGGAGTCCCTGCAAGTGTGGGCCGGTAGTGTGGGGCGCCAACCCACTAACAACCAATCATGTCCCCGTCACCCAACTGACTGGGAACTGCTTACGCATGTATCAAACAGTCAGAGGGTCCTGGCGAAAGTTATCCCTGGGAACCGCAGGGAATCGCAATGATCGCAGCTTGTTGGCCGCTGTCTTAGTTTGTAAAATCTTGTTAAAAACCATTGTTGTCAAGTTCCAGTGTTCCAGGGATTCTGTCATCTTCAGAGCGACGTCGCGTAGATTAAAAATGTGCGTATTAGAGCCCTCAAGGGGTGACGCTGTTCCGCCCATGCTTGAGTCTATTGCCGCAGTAGACGCGCGTTGGCTGGGGGCCTTCCCAATCTTGAATAGGTACGACTGAATGTCGCCATGCCCCGTCAAAATCCGGGTGGTGTGGAAGGTAAACTTCCCACCGGGCCGGTACAGCCAGTCCTTGATGTTAGGGACCAGCTTGGGGAGACTTGCACCTGGGTCCTCCTCCGCCAGGCCATCCCACTCCCCCTGCCATAGCTGCAATATGTGTTGCCGTGCCTCTTCCTTTTTAAGGCTCTAGTCGCCCCATAGGCGGCGGCGCTCTTCTGCCTTCAGGTCCCATGGAATAGTGCCCGCGAGCACGAGCGCCGCCGCTGTACTAACCGTGCGGTACGCCATGGTGGCGCAAAGAACTCAGACTCGTTGAGTCCGCCGTAAGCGGGCTCTATTTGCTTGAGTCTTCAGAGCGTTGGTAGGCCAGGCCGGAGCCCCGTATAGGGCGACTGATTCGGTTACGTACATAATAATCCTTCTTGTTTGTTTAGGGCCGTAGGTGTTTGGCATGAGGCGCGCGAAACTATTGGCGATCTTCAATGCCCTCTCTAACGCCCGCCGTAGGTATTCAGTACCCCGGAGGCCCCGGTCCAGGAAGACCCCAAGGTACTTTGTAGTATTGACTACAGCAATATCCTGGTCCTCCAGGACAAGGTGCGGCGGGGGCAAGCCCCTCCGACCCACCAGGAGAATCGCTTCGCTTTTAGCGGGGGCCAGTGTAAGCCCCGTCTTTTGCATCCAGTGCGCATTGTCAAAGAAGGCTTTATTCGCACGCGCCTCAAGCTGGCTCATTGTCCGGGCCTGGACGGTGAGGACCAGGTCGTCAGCGTAGCCGAAGAGTTCGACTCCGGGTGGGATATCCCTCAGCCGCAGCACGTAATAGTACGTGATGTTCCATAGCAGGGGGCCTAGTATTAAGCCCTGCGGCACTCCTGCGGTCATGTTAAAAGTTTGGTCATGTGAATGGATACTCCTGTCATGTCGAGGATGACTTTCCACGGGAGGCTATTAAAAGCGTTCTTTACGTCGAGTAGTATTGCTAAAAATAAGTCTCGGCGTCCGGGCGGAGAGTCGCGGATGCTTTCGGCCTTTAGTTGGATTTCATTTATCGCTGCAATGGTGGAGCGACCTTTACGAAACCCATATTGGACCTCGGAAAGGAGGCCGTTCTCCTCCGCGAACTCTTGGAGTCGTGCCTCGACGATAGACTCTTAAAGGCTTTGGTCAGGGAGTCGAGAAGGCATATGAGCCAATACGAGCCGGGGCCCTTAGGTATTAGCACGAGATCCGCGGCCTTCCATGCAATAGGGAACAAGCCCGTCCGAAGCATCTCCGTCGCCGCGGCGGCCACCGACTCTGGGTATTTTTTCAGCAGTAGCTTAACCAAGAAGACGGGGATCCCTTCTGGGCCCGGTGCCTTTCCCGGCTTGAGGCGTTCCCCCGCTGCGAGCACTTCGCGCGGGGTTACCTTTAGTATGCTGTCCTTAGACTCCCCTGTGTCTTCCAAGTACGGTGTTCGGTCAAAGGGCGGGTGCCGCGGGAAGAAACTCCACCCTTCGTTTGAAGGGGGGAAAACCCCGCACCATCTTTACGGGCGGCCCCATGGGTCGTCCTCCAGCTCTTCGAGAAAGGCTCTCCAGGAGCGTTCCTTGCTCCTGGTGATTTCCCTACGCAGACAGGCTCGCAGCCTTTTATATTCCGCGCCGTGTTGCAGGGCGGCTTGCCCCTCAGGCGCGGCTCGCCGAGCACGGGTGAGGAGACGCCGTGCCCGGATACACCTTTTCCTAAGGTCTCCTATTTTGGTCGTCCACCAGTTCTTCGGGGTCCTTCGATGCGACCGGTGTGTTCCGCGGCCCGTGACGACTTTGCAGACGACCTCGAGGAGGTTTTGGTGGCCCGCGGGTGTTGTTGGCATCCCGTCCTGGTTGATGACTCCCGGATCTCGTTGATCCCCTGGCGCCTGGTTGTAAGACGAAGCGTTGCGGGCGGTTCCTCGCGGGAAATAGTCACGTGAAACTCAAGTATATGATGGTCGCTTAGCGATTCCTCGTCTAGTAAAACCTTCCAGTTTAAAATCCTTTGTGTTTCCGCTCTTCTTGTTATTGTAAGATCGATGCTCAAGGTGCGCCCAGATCTATGGAAGGTGGGCGCACCCATGTTAAGAACAACTAGCTCCTCCGCCGCCAGCCACTCGAGGACGGCGTGTCCTCTTCGGTTGGTGGCCGTAGAGCCCCATGTAGTGGAAGCTGCGTTAGAATCTCCGGTTAAGACTAGAAGTGGCACGTCGTTTCGATTAAAGAACTCTGTTAAATTGTCTAAAAACCTATGGAGGTCTTTTAGAGAGGCGTTGGGACTGCAGTAGCAGGCGTAAAACCGCCCAACGCCCGTTAAATCCACCAAAGTAAAACCGTACCCGCTGCCATGTCCGGAAACTCGAAGGCGACGGCGGTTGTCTTGTAAAATGCTTGTCAAATTGTTTGCTTCTGTAAAAAGGTCTGGGGTGCAGATTTTCGCCCATCGGACGTTGAGCTCACTGAAAAGTAGAAGATCTGTCCTATACCTGCAACTAGTTTCCTGAAGCATGTTATGGGCACCCATGCTCCGGTTGCAGTTAAACTGTAGTGATTTAATATAGTTGTCATATACGTTGTTTAAAATTTGCCCGTATTTGACTGCTTTGTGGATCGGGAGTCTATAGGAGGAGATGGTTGCCCCCTCTTTCGACTCCTTTGCGTTACCAGGGTGAACCCATCCTGGTCCTGAGCGCCTCTGGGGTGTTCTCCCGCTGTGGGGGGCACCGTGCTTTGGTCGAGGGGGCGGCAGCCTGCCTCGGTTGCCAGACTGGTTGCCGCCGCGGCGAAGCTCTGCAAGTTGGGCTCTGTACGTAGGGCAAACAGCGGCGTTGGCCGCGTGCTCCTCCTCGCCGCAGTTGTAGCATTTGGCATTTTGGGTGCATTTTCTTGACAGGTGCCCCAGTACTCCGCATTTGTGGCAGCGCCTTGAGGTCGCCGCTTCCATGTGGGGACACGTGGGGACAGTGATCCATTTCACAACGGGGCAGGATAGCCATCCCAGTTGGACCCGTTTCAGGTCCAGCGCTCGACGGGCATCGAGCGGAGCCGCACGGACCAGCGCCGACCATCTTCCGGTAGCCCTCTTTTTGGGGGGGTCCACCATTAGTAGCCCGTCAAATCGAGTTCCTCTGCGGAGCGCCTTCTCGACTTTCTTTGCCGTTGTCTCCTCCATGATGTCTCTGACAATCAGACGCTTGAAGGAGGACCGGTAGAGGCTCGCCTCATCTTCCCGGGCCGCCTGTAGGGCACCGACGAATGCGCTGGCCTTTCCTGGCGCCGCCTCCGTCACTACAAGTCTCACGTTCCCGCTGGGGAGGCGTTGTGCCCGTTTGACCGAGACCTTGTAGGACCCAGGGTCTACTTTGGACCTAAGATTCCTAATAATTTCCGCGTAGGTCTTCCCTTTCTTCTTTTTAAGTAGATCGGTAGTCGTCTGCGTGGACGTAGGACTTTTCGCAGCCACGGCAACCCATTTCTCCGTTACGGGGGTAACTGCTAGGCCCAGCTTGTGAGTGCGGGCCAGGCACTCGTGGAGCTTGTAGACTCCCGTCGGCTCTCCCTCACTGGTCATGTAGCAAGGGAATGGCGGTGGGTCTTCTGGACCCATGAGGGCCTTCGCCTTTATTAGCGCTTGCTCCAGGAGATTATCGTGCTGGAGCAGCGTCGCGTCTTTACGGAGCCGAAGTGCCACTAGTGCCCTGGTAGTCAGCTTCCCGTCGTCTCCCGACTCCGCTATTTGGCAGAACAGTACCACGCCTGCCTTGCTTCCGGCCTCCCCGGCAATGTTCTGGAACTGGCAGGCCACGTTCCGAGGGTTGTCACCCTCGTAGACAGCTGAACCAGTCTTCTGAGAGGAGGCTTTTAAAATTATTTTCGATGTCACACCCCTCGATTATTGTATCAATCTTTTCGGCCTGCCTTTCCAGGGCAAAGCCTTCTGGGGTGCATTGGCGTCCTGAGTCCGTTGTATTTCTTTCCGTTTGTGTGCCTGCGTCCGCTCCTTCTGGCCTGTTAAGTGCTACTGGGCTCTCTTTACAGCCGTCCGGAGTTGCTCTGCCAGAATCTTCACGGCCGCATCTAAAGTTTTGCGTCCGCTGACATAGGCGCAGAGCTCTCTTGTCAGTTCCGCGACGTCGGAAAAGCTGCCAGGGAGGGCCGTTGAGGGCCCGCCATCCTCCTCTTCGGCGATAGCTTGGAAGGCCACGCGCCCGGGCTTATCGCGTTCTTTAGGGGGCGGACGAAACATCGCCAAAGTAAATAAATTAAATTAATAAAAGAGGGTATATATGCAGAATTATATACACTGGCCCAACTGCGCTAGTCAGCTAATGCCACTACTTGTAAACAAGCGAGCCGGTAGCACCGGTTGTTCTCAAACGTTCGAAATAGAGCGTTGCTTTAAAAACAGTTCTATGGTGTCTTTTGCAGTTCTTCAATGTTCCAACAGATTCTTCACTGGTTTAACTTTTGGGTGCGATTGGTCAGCCCGCTAAGGGCCTCAGGTTCCCGCACCTTTTAGCTTATGAACACGGAGCAAAACCCGACGTGGCCGCCCGAATCGAATGCCAGAAGCAGATTTATTTTTGCTC
>QVRM01002517.1:0-36073 GCA_003439945.1 Dermanyssus gallinae | reverse complement strand
GCATCACGACAGGACACGCGCTGGAGCAAGCTTTTGGAATTAGGTCATAACCACACCAACTACATTGACGGCGTTGCCAATCGACTGACTGAAGTACTACTACTACTACTACTACTACTACTTCACGCCAGGAGTCGTTCGGCAGTAACAGCAGCTGAAGCCGAAGCCGAAGCGGCGGTGGTAGCACAGCCCCCCCCCGATGGTAGCAGAGAGCCTCCCAGTAGTAGCAGAAAAAGACGAAGGCGAAACGGAGAAAACGCGAAGGGAAACGCGAAGATGACGTCGACGGCCGCGTCGTCTGGCTGCGTGTCTGCAGCGGGCCGTGGTTGTTTTTCTGTGAACGACTAGTGCCGCATCAGACGACGATGTTGTGTTGTTTGCCAGACCGTCTGATCCACAACTGCAGTAGCCGCAGCAACAGCAACTGAGACTGTTGAAGTTGACGATGTAGCAGTTGTCGAGGAACGCCGAGAACGTCACCGCTGTAACCCAAGGCGGCAGCAGCAGCGCAGCGGCGGTGGCGGTGAAGATCGCAATACACAGCCCTGACTGACGGCAACACTGAAGGCGCAGGAGGGGTAAGCTAGCTGCAGTTGCCGCGAATACGTCAGCGACGGCCACGGGGACGAGGGCGACGATGATCTTAACGATGACGATGATGAGGTACGAATGAATAGCTTTGCCTTTGCTTTTGCCTTTGTCGCTTGGATGGACGGACCTTCTAGGGAGAGAAAGGGAACGCATCGCGTGAGGGTCACTACAAGGCGCGACCGACCGACGGACGAACCGACGGACGGACGACGGACGGACGAATAGACGCCCTCTGGCGGAAGTCGTCAAGAAGATCTTCGTCGAGAAAGCGGCGGCCGCGGCGACGCCGGCGGAGGAGGAGGTGTATGGCTTCGTGTAATGCTGCTAGTGATGAGACCATGACCGACCAGCATCATCATTATCATCATCATCATCATTACCACCATGGTCATAATTATCATCAGCAGTAGTAGTAGTAATAGTAGTAGTAGTAGCAGCAACCAGTAAATTCAACAACTTCACCACATGTCTATGCCACTGCATGGTAGCATACCAGCCAGTGACAACTTCTACTACTACTACTACTGCTACCACAATGGCCCAGTATCATCGCCTTGTCTTCAATCCAATAGGTTGTGTCGTATATATATGCATATATATATATATATATATATATATATATATATATGCATATATATATATTATATATATATATATATGCATATATATATATATATATATGCATATATATATATATATTCACTATTCCGGATACATACGCGTACAAAGTTTTCCTGTGAAGCACTAGGAGGCGCCGGCCAAGGAGACACGGAATGAGTTTCCGCGATTGCGCAAACGGTCGGCTATGCGGGCCATGATTGAAGTTGCGGGACTAGCCAGGAGATAGACGGCGGGATAGGGAATTTTTGAGACCGATCCACTACTGTTTACGGGTAACGACAAAGGAGACTTAGTTGTTGTTGTTAGGCGATGCCTTCTTACCTTATTATGATGCCGCCGAGAATCAACGGCGTGAAGGTTAAACACAGAGTTCGTATTTTGATGCTTCTCACCCATGAATGATATGATGTTCATTTCAATCTTAATTGTAGTTTCTTGTTTGTGTTACAGCTGCATGTGGCCACATGGCTAGCGCAAAGTGCATGCACTAGTCGCAGTAAGATTTCGTACATTATCACCGTAGTATTTCGCATTAGCACAGTGGTTTATCTATGGATTGTGTACATGTTTCTATGTGCTAATCAGACGCAGTAAGTATGATCAGATCAGTGCGTTCTTACAGCGTTTTTTTTCAATTGATTAACTGATACAGTGAGTGTTTTGATATCACTCTGTAATTTAGGCGCTACGTTATCACAGTAGCGGTAACATCGCGTTACATTGTTCCGCGATGTAGCGCCTAAATGACAGAGGGCAAATCTCGATGGGTACATTTGGCCGAGCAGACAATACCCAAGTGAGATGCCAAGTTTCGGGTGTTTCACACTCTTGCAGACGGGGTAAGGTCAACCAGCTTAAGATGGTGAACAATGAGAATGCGCTTCAATTCGACAACTATGGTTAATTTAATAAGATACAGTAACAGGAGCATCGCAAATTTTATATATATTGTCCTGTCGTTACTGACACGCGCGGTGGGAGGCACGGGACGAGGCGAAACGCCCTCCTCGGAAGCTGTTGGAGTGCAATTATATGACACGCATGATTAAGTCCGTATACCTGTATGCTACGCGTGGTAAACGGCCATAAGGCAATGGCGTGGAAGGATTTGGCGAGTATGGCAGATGGCGGCTATTCCGTTGACAATTTTTCTCCTGGCACACCTCCTGGCGCCTGGAACGTCAGCTGTTTATCAAGAACGATACCTAGGAAATTCGTTCCATCTATATATAGTATATTAGGCGTGCGACTATCGCAGGCAAAAGCTCCAGGATGGGTTGTCGTTTGGCCTCCTCAGTCCTTCCGTTGGAAATTCCAAAATTGTAAACTGCTGTTTTTGACCAATTCATGCAGAGGCCGTTACCTCTGAACCAAAAGAATAGAATCTCAATATCCTTACGAACATTACCTCGACCTGTTGGGGCAGTCGCCAACGAATAGAGCAATTGCATCCTCAGCAAATAAAGTTAGTTTAGCATGTTTCGGAACATTAAACATGTAATTAACAAAATAATATTAAGTACGGGCCACGGATCTTTCATTGAACCACTCCGGCTGATATATTTTTATATGAGAAAGGGATTGTCCAATTCAGACAACTTGGCGTGTTTTGGAGATGAAGGAGCGTACCCACCTTATAAAATTTTAACTCGCCCAGTAAGCAGAGTTTCTTAAAGAAGGTCTAGATCCACAGTATCAAAGGCCTTTCTCCCGCCGCTATATTTTTCTATAATTTGATCTGCTTCCGTATCTCTTCAAAAAAGTCCGTCATAGGCACCACAGTCGACATCTTATGTCGAGGCCCAGACTGCTTATCATACATGAGGTCATTCGAAAAAAATTCTAAACAAATAATAAATTTTTAAAGACATTCAACTCCGGCGCAGAAAGACAGACAGATGCGTAGCTGTCTCGGCCCAGACGATTCCCGCCTCTGAACAATGGCGACCACGAGATTTAGCTCTAGGACATTGATGTGTACTCGTGTTCTGGTGGAGATATTGATGATATACTCAACAGGCGATGCGAGTGCGTCCGCAGCCCTGCGAAGAATCTGTGATGGAATCTATTCGGAAGCACTAAAGAAGAATCAAACATTTTTCTAATATAATTCGGGTGTCACCCAGTTATTTCGAACTGCGTTCCTCAACTTAGTATTAGTGATCTTAGTACTGATACGCTTCACCACCGACATAACTCTTCCTCTAAATAGTTCAAATGCCTCGAATTAGCAGGCCGACGATAAATGGGCAAACAGACCGTTGATAAGCATTGAACAAACCGCAGCTTTGAAATTAACAGAAATGCTGAGATCTCATGTATTTACCCCTTGATAGAAGAAGTACTCTAGAAGGTCAGTTTACCTGCGCCGACCTAGATCAGTGAGCAATACATGAATGTGGGGAATACAATGGATCGTATAAACTTATATAGATCTCACCATAATTAGTGACCAGATAGCCCTGACTAGAACGCGTTAAAATAGTTGCAGCGCGCTATGCAGACAACATCATCGCATGAAAGTCAGGTTAATAAGCTGGATGATAAACTTTAAGGTCGTCAGCGTATGCAAGATGTTTGACCTCATATAAAATGTCTTTGCTAATATCTAAGACAAAGATAGCATACTGTAGATTAATTACACATCCACCGTGCAGTACGCCGAACAAAATCGTAAAAGATTTGCTTAATATAGTGCCCAGTTTGGCCGCGCAAGTTCCGAAAATTTAAAAGTCGTGAGCCGCGATAGTGTACAAATGTGAAGTCGGCATTTACTGCATTTCTGTGGAAGCAAAATGAGTGTGTCACCCGGCCAAAGCACTCTTCTAATTAAAGGAAAGTGCAATTGGACGAACGTTTGGCATTTATTAGCATTATAGCAGTGTGACGACATAGCCCTCTTGCTTCTAAGAGAATCAATGTTTCTAGGCGTTACGTTGATCGATAAGCTCAAATTTGAAGCGCATATGACATGTATACGTGCAAAAACATCTGGTACTAATGCAGCTCTATACAGAGTTCGACAAATTCTTCTACAAAACTGCCTGATGGCGACGTATTTTGCCTACGTTTATAGTTACCTGACTTATGGTGTAGAAGTTTATGGCTTGACACAGATGCGTCTTATCGAGTCGCTTCACCGGCTCCAAAAACGAGCACTGAAAACAACACTCTAGAGCCTCTAGAGACTCAATTCAACCGCACTACAAAAATATAAGCATTCTGTGGTTTCCAAAACGGATAGAATACTCTCTCGTAGTTGAAATTAAGCGTATACGCCTTGCAGTACATCCACACTCGCCTGGTTTGGCAACATCAGCAACACCCTTATCTACAAAGGGTAACACATCTAACTTGCTTGCTCTGCCACACGCCAACTCTAACCAGTCAGAGCTATCAATCAGAAACATTGGGGCCTCCTACTGGAACAAAGTACCGGCCCCCGTCAGGCAGACAAAATCTTCGCTCATATACAAATGCGACCTCAGAGAACATTATCCCGAAACTTTGGTATCTCGTGAAAAGTAATCTAAGTAATACAAACCTGTGACAACACATTGTAAATATGTGAAAATGGCAAATATAAATTATACATTGTAATCTTATGAAAGAGGCTCTGAGCAAGCTATGTGCGTAATGGAGCTCGAAATTAACGTGTGCAATTATCTTATGAAGAAATGTCAATAAACAAAGTCAGAACACGTGGTAAAAACGCTAATTTTGAAAAAGAAGAAGCCTAGAAGATCGACTTTGATATGTCAACAGAAATCTGCACGCATCTTCGAAAACTGGGAGCTATACTTCTCTTATACCTTTTCCAAGAATCGTTGCGTGTTATTCGTTGTTCGAAAAGATCGAACAGCCTCCAATTCTTGATTTACGAAAAATAAGTATCAACCAAACATCCGTAACATCAGTTAGACACCTTTGTAATTATGCACCTAAATGCGTGTATGTATGCATGGATTACAATATGGCATAATGGCTAGTGTGGAACGCGACGATTTCATGTACACTCGACAGCAGTTACATTGCGCGCACAAGTCGGGAAGCAGACGCGAGCGCATGTCTTGCTGAAAGTCGCAAATTGTCGAAGTACAGGGAGCTCTCGCCGCAATACATAATTCGGCCGATCGCCGTGGAAACGTTAGGGCTAATGGGTGAGGCGACCGTCAAGTTCCTCAAGGAGCTTGGAAAGAGGGTAACTGCTGGGACAAAGGATGCGCGAGCCGGGGAGTACCTGGTGCAGCGTATCTCCATAGTAGTTCAACGTGGTAATGTAGTGGCGGTAGTGGGGTCGCTTCCAGCGGCGGGGGAAGGACTGCCAGAAATGCCGTAGCAGTAACAACTATTACTTGACTACAAACACATGAAACATGAAATAAGCTTATCATACTCTCTTTCTGAGTGCGATCTCTTTAAAAATATGGCATAATGAATTCGTGATGGAGCATACTCTTCTCAAAGAGAGCTTGCGCTTAGAAGCGAAACGGGCTGCAACGGATTAGATTTGCTTGTATTAAACTATGCAAACAAATTCTTCGAACTAAAAGTGAAATGAAAATAATTTAGTGTAGGGTTACGCAAAAGAGCAGATAAAAGAAGTAACGCTTTAAACTGAGGCAAAAAGTAGGCTCCACCTAAAAGAAGTAAAGCTGTGGAAATGATTGGAAATTCGAAACGTAGTTTTTGGGAAAATTTTTATTGCTCCTTGCAAAAGCTCTGTAGGCCGTATACCTTAGCGCGACGTCAGATACAACGCGCAATTTCGGATACCTTAGTAAGTCAATATATTCGGTAGCTTAAATGTTACGTGGCGATATGATTCATTAGTCATTTGGCATCCAATACAATAACTTAAAGGTCGCTTTTCAATTGTTCCAAAAATCTTTACTCGTTTATCACCTTTATATGTACAATAATTATATTAGCGAGGTTCTAGACCGTTACACTTTCTCACCTTAACATTAGGCCAATTTAGACCTAGTGATCCAACAATTTTTTAATGACCTAGTACATATTTGTACAGAGGTCCACAGCTTCTCAGAGCCCATAAAAGGCTAGTATGGAGTGTTGATGTTGCATGTCTTCTAATCATTTAATTGATTTTCATTATGATTATTGTCGTGTTCGGCTGTTATTAGAGTAAGGTACCTAAATAGTATTGTTTAGCATTTTGTTTGAATATTGTCAAAGTAAAGGTTGCGCGCACATCTGGAGCGAGCTTGTTCCAATATGTGGCACCGAGATTTTATATTAAACGATAACCGGGAATTCAAAATAACACCTAATTTTGTCTCATTGAGCAGGCCAACAATGTGGTTTCCGCATTAAAATGTCTTACGGTTAATACTTAGGTCACCTCTGGACGAAAAGAACTGGATAGCACCGGTCTTCGGCCAATTCACGGACAAGCAATTGGCTCTAGGTCAATCTGACAATCGCTTAAGATTTCCCTTAGTCATTTTCTCTAGCTCTTGTGGGAATCGCCGAAAAAGAGTGCTGTGGTGTCATCAGCAAATAGGGTCAGTTGGCCGTGTTTTGATACTTCAAATATATCGTTGATAAATATATTGAACATCAGTGGGCCGCCGATACTCCCTTGAGGCTCTCCAATTGATATGTTCTTGAAATCGGAAACTTCTGCTCGATCTGTACCTTTTTGTTGTCTTTCGGACATAAATGAACGTATTCATGAGTGGACACGCTCGTCAGCTCCATAAACTTCTAGTTTGGTAATTATAATATTGATGTCGATGGTATCGAAAGCCCTTCTCAAATCAACAAAAATAGCAGTAACCGTTTTCTTTTTCCCAAGAACTTTGACTGAATTTGACGGACGTCATCTATGAAGCTCATAACAATGACGGTGGAAGATATTTTAGGCCGGAATCCGAACTGTCGACGATTGAGTGCATTGTGTTGCTCAAGATGATCTCTGAGTTGTTCGAATGCGCATTTCTTTGAGAAATATCTTTGAGATTGGGGCCAGAATGCTGACTGGGCGATAGTTTTCTTTTGAGAGTCTGTCACCAGATTTACAAAGCAAAATAACGCAACATAATTTAAGAATAATAATTACTTTTAAATAATGAAACACAAAATTGAATTACAAAATGCGGATTTCCGTGGAGCTCTAATACGTTGATGAATGCCCAATATTATAATCAACAGTAATCGCTCAATGGGAATTACGTACAAAGTTTGTGTTCTTTACAACTTGGCCGAATGGAACAAGCCAAATCAACCAACTATAGCCGCCTAACATTTTGCGGAATATTTTGCAACATGCTACACAATTTATGCACAAAATCATCGCAGACAAAGAAAAATTATATATTTAGAAAAACATAAAGGTCCGGAGCATCATATTTGTGGTTGACTGCTTACATGGACATACATAGCTGCTTGTCCATGTAACTAATTGCATTGACTAAAAGAGGCTCTAAAAAAGAAGAGGAAACCCGACTAGCAAGGCTAGATAATCCTGCTTTACAACAACACAAACTTCGAACCCATCGAGAATATATTGTTGAACGAAAATTATATATACATATATATATATATATATATATATATATATATATATATATATACATATATATATATATATATATAACGCTGAATGAATAAATGCATTTTTTGGTATATAAATCATATATATAGAATTTATATAAAAAATATATAGATATATATATATAACGCTTACGTGGTATTCTTTTTAATTACTTGAACGGCAGGTCAAACGTTCTTTGAAAACCATTGCAGTTTTATAAATCTATAAGAAAACCAAAACCGTTTTCTACTCTCGACGTCCTTGAAATCCATTGCATTTGAGTTTTCGTGAGTGCCTGAAAAGTACTCTTTTTTTTCAGTATTGGGCTGCGTTGTTAATTTATTCACGAATTCAGTTCATTCGACGTTTAGCAATTGGTCAGCATACATAAAAAGAATGTGCGAAAACTTTTAGAGTTCCAATGTCAGTAGTTGTACTTACCATTTATTTGTTCTGATCTACATCGCTATCCGGTGCCAAGACTCAGCCGAAGAAAATTTAATAAAGAAGTTAACTGGATTAAGCTGCTACCCAAAAACTCGTGGGGAACTTGAAATGATAGTATAATCAGGGCGTTCAACAAACTTGAAACAACCTCTAAGCTTAAACGGCTATTTTTATTTTTGTGTGATGCTCCAATTCCTTGCACATTAAATTTTTTCTCATTTCAATAATTTCTTGTAGATTGTTTGATTGCCTGCCATGGAACACAAAACAGATGATGCTGTATTGATGTGGGATGTAAGGAGCACCGTTTACTTTGTAGGATTTGTGGGACAAGACCATTACTAAAAAAGCAACACCTAATAAGCGCAGTGTAATGAAGAGATTGCCAACAGGATGCAACACTTGTCTGATTCCAGCAAGGAAGACATCCAAAAAGAGAGGGACAAAGAAGACTAGTGGTTGACAAGAGGTTGGGAAGTGGAAGAGACCGTTTCGATTTACTGAATAAGATAAGATATTATAATATAGCTTTCGTGCAAATATATATCTGACACTAAATAATCCTCAAACACTTCGTGAAAAGGAACCGCATGCAGTACGCGCTATGTCCTCAAATACAAAAAACGGCGCAATATATTACCGGTATGCTAAGTTAGTAAAAAACCCTGGTAACGGTGTGAGAATGCTTGCAATCTTCGCCTCTCACGGCTTTCTGCAAGAACTTTGATATGTCTTGCGTTAGTATATGCAGTAAACGTTTTAATGAACAATGTTCATAGAGCAATTTCAATTGCATAAGGTCAACAGCTATAAACAACTTGTTTTCGTAAAACACTGTCGAAATCGCAGCTTAGTTGAAAATTGATAAAATAAAAAACGAACTCTTAGTTAACGCAAGTCACATTTATTCCCCACTTATACATATTAATAACAACAACAATAGTACAGTGTCTAAATAAACAACCTAGTTATGTATGTAAATTCATTTGCAACAGATGTAGCGAAGAAACATAGCGAAGCTAGTCATTATGTCACATATGCTCTAGCAGTTCATCAATAATATGTTCTAGTCCCCTTCTAATCTACATAAATATATATGCTCATAATCACACACCTAAAGTTGACGAAACAAGCGCCTCATAGACGTACAGGTGCCCCACGAGATAATTTTGTCTTTTGTAGCCAATACTATCTTAACGACATTTGTCCTATATATATATATATATATATATATATATATATATATATATATATATATATAGTTACCCTGCCATTATAATTCTAGATCTAGGGACACCACAGCCACCCTTCCCTCAACTGAATTGAACGTCAAAAATTAACTAGCTATGTATGCATCAACCAAGGAGCGCAACGTTGTGGTTCGAGCCAGCGAGTAGCAATGCTAGCGACGAACAACATCGAGCGGCACGGTTTCCTACATATTTCTTCGATACATGACTCTCGGTGCTCTACCAACAACATTATTAGGCAGCGTTAGCGTTTCGATAATTCTTGTGCATCGTCGCTTCAATGTCGTGCACGAGCGCCAGCAGGCCTCGCATTACTTCGCCCTTGTTCTTCGCCACTTGCTGGTTGACTTCGAGGATCTGGCGTTGCGTATCAGCTTCAATCCGCTTCTGGATATCATCCCTCGAGCCCATATGTGACGCCTCGTAAGCCTGCACGCATGTCACCATACCGCATCCACAACAGACATATAGATGGAAGCATAAGCATATTAGATAATTGAAACAATTATAGTTCATTTGTGTAATTGACGGCATTCATATGCAACGGGTAAGCAGCCGCGGTTAGAGGCACTCTTTGGTTAGTGGCTCTATGTCGAAGAAATTTCGAGTCAGGAAGGTTGGGGAGGAATACGGGTTTAGTGAGGTTTGTTAGTCCCACTCTAGCTGCTGACAGCTGATAGCGACGCATCAGCATTGCTGAAATCTCCCATCAAACAATCGCTTGTTTCTAGCCATACGGTCTCAATATACGTGTTCTTATGTCACGAATACGACATATAAATATTATATACATTTCGCGACACGTATGCGCGAAAAGCATGCGGAATATATGCAGAGCGAGGGAGGATTTATAGATGACAGCTTACCCTAAAGGCCTGCTCCTTTTCGTGTCGGTACTTCTCTATATCGCTTTTGGCCTCATCTTTCGCCTGCTTAAGACGGCGTGCCTTCCGTGTGCGAGCATCGGCGACCTGTCAGAAATGGCAGAAAATCCGGCGTGCAAACGTTACATCGTAGTCAAATGAACACCGACTTAATGAAGCATCTATATATATATATATATATACATATATATATATATTTTTTTTTTATAATATAACATACATATTTATTCAACATATATTTAGTACAAAACATGTCTCGACGCTCGCAATGGGCCTTAAGGCCTGTGGCACGGAGAGACAACATTTTACTACCACTATAAGGCTGCAAACAGTACTCAGTCGGCAATTACCTATAATAGTGCATAAGATTCGGGTGATTCGTGCATAAGATTCGGGTTTCACGAATTTATATATATATATATATATATATATAAGGAATTTAAATATTCAAGAAATATTCAAAACAACAACTTACTCCAATTTCATATATATATGTATATATATATTTTTTTTTTCAGTTGATCTCTTTAATGTTGTGAACGTTCCCTTCTTCGCTCCGCATTTGTATAACTACTTTGTTGCATCTCTACACAGAGGACTCAGAGAAGGTGGGGGACCTTAAAAGTAGAGAATTAAGCGAGCATGTTGCGAGGTGCACTATGGCGTTGGCTCCCGAGGAGGTCAAGTGGCGGAGAAGTCGTCACGTGAACGGAGTGAGACGTCGCTGGTTGCGGCAGTGTAGCCGCTAAAACGGCGGTTGGCCCCAGAGGGTCAACGTTGAAGTTTCTTTATTTTTGAATAAACCACACGTTGTTGAAAGCTATTCTTTGTGGGATCCTCTACTACAGAAGGGGCAGTAGACAAAAGATTGGATTTTCTGCTTACACGATATGACGATTATTACTCGAATAACTATTACACACGTATGCATGTACACTCCCAAATCGATATTGAGCTAACGGGTTCGGCAAGATGAGAGAAGACAAATCACATAAAGCACGTCCATAGGGACAACGAGTTCACTATG
The DNA here is from genome assembly GCA_003439945.1 of Dermanyssus gallinae. NCBI lineage: Eukaryota > Metazoa > Arthropoda > Arachnida > Mesostigmata > Dermanyssidae > Dermanyssus > Dermanyssus gallinae. The sequence goes on along the minus strand of QVRM01002517.1, from coordinate 24,697 downwards.
TTCATGTGTACCCTACAACAATCCCCTCTGTACTTAACCGCCTACCTCCCTGTTATGCACAGATGTGCATGCCCATCCGAGTAAATGACGTTCTCAAATCTGAATCAAATCTGTAGGTGTCGTTTCTGTTGCATCGGCTATGATGGTGGTGGCGAGATGAGAGTGAGCATCAAACAGAGCTCACCTCGGGCGGTATTCTCTATGAATGGTGTATGTGAACCAGTGGTGGCTCGCGGTTCGCGACGTACCTTCTCAGATGCCCGACGTTCTGCTGCGAGCAGTTGTTGAACTCCTTGCGATTGCTGATTCATGGCGTCGCTGGAATGTCTTTGCGGTTCCTGCTGTGATCCGGGAGTCTCGAAACTTGCTTCCCGAACTACACACACACACACTGGTCAGGGAGGGAGCCTTAATAGCTTCACACACACTGCAGATCGAACTCCGTGGTCGCCGCCGCTACCACCAGCCAAATCGATGAGACTGACTGACCGGCAATTAATTCTGTGTCTGTGTGTGGGCGCAGAGCAGCCTCCTCACGGGAACAGCAGCAGAAGCAATGCGAACACAGACAGATCACGGGACCCAGCATCGGCAGTCAGCTGACCGCATGACAGGTAACCCGCTAAAGCAGCGGCTAGCAGCCGCTGCTGCGGCCGGGATGTGTCTCTTGAATGCGTCCGCTTCCTCTCCTTTCGGTTAACGGCTACGGGCGTTCGTGGTAGCTAAGTGACGCTGGCTATATTCGGGACGATCATGAATATGCTATATACTGCTACTAACTCTCTCGGTTTAGTAGTAGTAGTAGTACATACGAACTACATCGTTCGACATTCGTTCGAGTACTGCCGAGCTCGAACGACGATGAAAATCTCGTTGCGGAAGAACAGGCAGACGCCCGTTGTGGGCGCGAGATTCGAAATGCCAAAGGGGCCATCATTACATGGCAGCCCGTCTACGCAGAAATAACCTAAACTGGGCGAAATGTATCGACGTTGTGTAAGTTTGACAACACGAAGAACTTCGTGCGCACTTATTCAACACGAAAAATGGTTACAACCAGTTTGATGACACGATGTCCAAACCCCTTTTCTCTGATATTGCTTTTGGACATTTTATTATATTTTGCTATGGATCATTTATCAATCAGGTACGATACATATCACGGCACCCTTTATTAAAACTTCATCGGGAATGATGAAATCATATGGCCCTCGTACACCCTGGAGGAAGTATACCTCTCAAGTTGTCATAGTTTAATGTGTTTATTCATACGTTCTCGAATGTGCATGCGTCAAAAAGCTTGTTGACTCACACTAAGTTGAGCGCATGGTTTCCAGGGACCCAGGACGGCACCCACCGAGGCAGGAAGACAGAAACGTGAAAGAAAGTCGGCTATGACGCTGCTCTTAACTATTGTAGGCCTGTCTTTTTTCGAAACCCTCTTTCGTAGTATGTGGAGTAGTATATATATATATACATATATACATATATGTATATATAATATTCGCGCGCAGGTGACTGAGGATGGTAACCCAGGACTGATTCCGTTCAACAAATAAGTAAAGACCATAATCACGGACACTGCGTCGACAACGACTACAGAATGACTTTAGACAATGAGGCGAAAAACACGCGCCTATAGTACACAGCAACGCTTGCGGGAATTCACCGTTTGGTCTGGCTTGAGCAGGGATGCATTCCAACAGACACTGGAGAAAGCATATTGATCGATGTATTCATGTACATTGTCTAAGGTGTCGCATGGCATCCACGACGATCTACCATGTTGTTTCGAAATGCAACACCTACCGCTCTACTAAGTGAGCGCAATTTATCCAACAACTGGATTTCATAGAGGACAGGCTCGCGAGACAAACTAGTCCTGACTATGGTACGGGTGAACTGGGGTGTGCTCTCAACTATGAATGTCAAGATCCATGTACACCATATTATACCAGGTTTCGTATCCCGTGTATCAAGTATTACTATTTTTAAACGTTAACGAATGGTTAGTCTATACGCTATGAATGACATCCAGATCATGCAAGCTTCTATAAGTCAAGTCAGTTAAGTAATAATGCTCCTACATCGACTTTAATAGATCGCTTATTGTACTAAATGTAACGCAGGGTTTACGATGCGAATTGTTTTTGAGCGCGTCTCTTGCGGCCAACGCAAATACATAGTGTCACATACGGGCTGGCTTAGAAGTACGGATTTATTGTTAGCTAGTGACCCAGATACCTAAGCTATGCAATATTTTAGACGGTGTTTTTATTTGAAAATTCAGGAATGGCACCCGGTATGTCGAGCACTCATATAGTACGTAAAATTGTCGGCGCCGAAAATCTGTCAGAGAACATATTGTGGTGTTGTAGCGTTCAAAAAGTAACGCAGCGCCAGGGCTTAATCTTATCCGTAATTTACATCTTAAGAACGCTTCTGTATTGTCAGGCACATCTGTGACCATTGTCGTCGCGCAGGCCGCAGCCCACCAGGTTGAGGCAGTGTGCTCGGATCTTCGATTCCAAAAGGAAATGGGAATATTAGCATTTTCTCGACTTTAACTCGACTTTCGACTCTACCCCCGAGATCACAATATGGCTCGCCGAAGCAGGTGTTCAGGCAACCACACTCAGACTGACTCTACAAGCGAAGCTAGTGAAGAAATTTTGGCAAAGCGGGACGAACTGCCGCCACGGTTCGATATGGTGAAGCTGAACCACACTACATCGCTAAAGAACTCCGGCCTAATATTTCCCTTTGAACAACACGTCGTTTAAGGAACACATAGTTGAGTCGGTCGACCAGGCAGTAAGTGCAACTGCTAAGGTGAGGGAGCATTTTCGTTGGACATATTTTCTCCTTGAAGGCTGCGCTATAGCTTTTCGATCATATGTCAAATATCACCAATTGCATACTCTGGTGTAGAAGCGATCTGGTCATTCTCGCCATTAGTCGGATGAAGAGCCTGCGTAGACTTAAACGGGCACGTATCACGCTAATGCTAAATTAAACAGCTATGATGTACTGGCAAACGCACCTCTGGTTGTTGACGATTTAAAGAAAAGACACATAGTATCTCGGCCACGTCTGTTTTTGGAGCACTTGTCAACGAAACGGCTCATGTCGAACCTGACTCCGTTATCTCAAGGGCGATGATGAGTGTGAAAATGACTAGGCCAGAGAAAGAAATGGCAGTACTTCATCAGACATGCTGCTTAAAAAGAGAGTTGTGTGTCTGTCATCGGTGAAGGGGATCCTGCCTTATATACATATACGTGTAACTAGTCTGTAAGCCATGGAGCATACATAATAGCTTTATTAACCGATGGTTGGTTTACAATATTGCGCGTACAGAGAAAGCACACATTCACATATACATATATTCATCACGGTTCTAAAAGTCGAGTCAACGGAACTGTTCTATCGCATCGTTGAAGGTGATATAAGTCACACTGTCTCCCGCAAAGTTTGCACAAAGCCATGGAGCAGCAAGTGACGATAGGGTGGAGTGAAAGAAAGTACGTCAAGTACAGTATACATAATATGAAAAAAGTGTTGCTACTTTGATTATATGTATTCTAAATTGTGTTTGGCGGTTACGCCAGAAAAGACCACTCAAAGGTTCCTGCAATCCTATTGACCTCTAGGTTCGCTTTTGGGGAAAACGAGTTTAGAGTCATATTTTTGGACGGCATACTTCGGCACAAATGTCTAACTCATGTAGAAACTGCACAAATTGGCCCCAGTGGCTCGACGATATTTTTATCAGGCTCAGGACAGTTGCGTACTTTATGATGACAGCCGTCCCCTAGAGCCACTAAATCCCTCAAAGCTGTGCTATACTTTAATATTGTTAGCCAAAATAATTCGCGTCTGTAAAAACAAGCGTCCTAAATACGAGTATTCAACGTAATTTCTATCAGCTTTATTCACTAAATAATTTCCGGCTAAGCTAAAACGTAAGCACGTTACCTTGCGACGGTATCTGTTCGTAATTGCAGGAGCTGCTTGAATGGCGACCGGGATAGATGTGACATTTGTATGCCTAAACGAACCGTGACTGACCGTTCCAATCCGCACCATATAGGCTTGGAATTGGCCGTGCAGGCCCGTAAGGAGCTGGACCGAGAAGTACGTACCTGGCCCTCGGCCAGGCCCGTCATACCAACGTCGGAAGTCCGGTATAAGCGACCGGGTCCAGTTCGCCCGGGGCACTCCTGAGCCTGGCGTTGTTATTCAACACTATGATTGACGCGTTTTAATTAAAAATAAATTCTATTTATTTTTAATTTAATGAGGTAATAATGATACAATTAAAAGGGCATTAGATTATACGCTTGACTGTATCGGTGGCTGCCTTATATGACCTCTTCGTTGCGATTTTAATGTGCTTGTAGTCCCTGGTCTAGATGAACACTTAAGTTAAGTGCCATTTTTACAATCCTGATCACTATTCTCCTATTGTAAGTTCGAGGTACTGTAGCTTTTTCTGCTAAGTAGTACAGCCTGGCTCTTTTCCGATGCTCTTTTTTTTTAGAGGTTTTGGGAATGCATGATGCACATGCGCCACTAGCAGCCTGCGTGACTAGTGTGAGACTCGCAAACCCACTAAACCCGGATTCCTTTCTAACCCCCCAGGCTCGGTATTACTTTGGCATTACTTTGAAACCGTGGGAGAGGCGTCTCTGCCGGTCTCCTTCAATGAGCTCTATCCCTGACTATCATCCCGCATGTCTACCTGCGGTTGGATAGGGGGATGCCATTTTGTAATCCGTCCTGTGAGGGTGCGTCGAGACCATGAGGGCCTGGCTGCTCCCCACCACCTCCCCCCTACCTCGGCTCCTCGTCTCGACCACTCTCCCGAGAGACCTGCTCAAACCTATCCCGCCTGGCCGTTTCCTTGGCTGTCTTGAGAGAGGCTGTCTTTTCCGATGCTAAGGTGGTCGTACTCCTCTATCATTCTGAAATCTTCCCCCGTGAAATATTTGCGCTCGCCTCGAGATCTGTCGGAGCGCGCACTTGCACTGTTAATACCGGGACATCTGAGTATGTTATCAGGTCCACACCAACCAAAATATGTTTTAATCTCAGACCTCGTATGCTATATTCCATAGCAATAGTCCCAGAATTGATCCTTGTGGAACCCCCGTTGTGATTGTTACGTATCCTTGCAGCTGACTTCGCGGTTTGTCGCGGTTCCCAATAGGCACCCACTGTCTTGCCTGCAGCAGAAACCCTGCGAGTTTCTTCGACACGGGCGCCTTAACCAGACAATTGCCAACGGCGCTTGACGAACCTAAAGACAAACTAAACGGAAACCGTCTCATCTAGTCTAGGCAGATGGAGACTCAATTTGGATTACATCCAAATTGAGTAACTCTTCTGCGCTATAAGAAAATTGTTGTTTGGGACGCAGCCACATTTTAAAGAGTGTGCGCCTCTGGTGACTCTCGCGACTCGCAGAGCTGGTGAGGCAGCTCGAAGAAACGAGCCTAATTCCGAGCCTACATTCGAGGTGGTGTATTTGGCACTCGAAACGCATGAGCCCCTAGGCAAATCAATTGACATTTTTTTCAGAGCTGGCGTAAATAGTATCGAGGGAGAGTGGCAACCGTTCGAGAGCCTAGTGGGTTTTGCAGCAGCAACCTTTGCGCGTCTGACGAGAGAACTTAATAGCGACAGTCACTGAAATGATAAGGTAAGAAACGGACGAGCTATTGTAGGAACAAAGGCCATGAGAAATCGTCTTGGCTGCTGAACTCGCTGCGGATCAGGCGAATGCTCATATATATATATATATATATATATATATATATATATATATATATATATATATATATATATATATATATATATATATATATATATATATATATATATATACATGTATATATATATATATATACATTGTATATATATATATATATATATATATATACATACATACATATATGCACTTGCTGTGGGAGTGCAAAACACGTTTCTGAGGCAAGCGCCTCAGAAAGCGCCTCAGGTGTCTGCGCTTGGCAAGCGCAGACACCTCACGTACTCTCAACGCGTGACGGTTGACGTTCGTTCTAGTATCGATTCACTGCTCAAATAACAATGTAAACAATCCACTCTACGTCAACTGACAAAATGAGATTTGCTGAGATACTTTTTATAGTACGTACACCTGTAAACAATGCATTTGAGACGACAATTCATATGTACTATTACACACCTTCTTAGCTGATAATAAAAATTGAGACTATATGTTATGCAATATATACATTTGTTGTAACTCGTCTTCTTGACAAACACAATGCTTTCATACCCGACGACATCAACACGGACTTCCCCCCAGAAGAATGAACTAATTATAATTAATTAATTAAAAAGATTTAATGCAAGTCCGGCATACTATAGAAGAAACGTTTAACAACAATCAATTGGCACCAAAATACGGCACGAAACCGCTTCGTGTATCTGCTAGTGGGTTGCGGACCGGCAGTAGAAACAATCAGAGTGAGCGGCTTAGATTACCTATTACAGGACGACTTCAGCAATTTTCTATTGGAGTGGCAGGGAAAGTGACCTAGACCTCGGCAAAGGTAGCGCAGTAAAATGTGTACCTTGCCAGGGAGCTTTGGGATGGAAGCACATGCACTAGTCGGCACGTGGTGTACACAAGATACATTGTGCATGGCTATCATCACTGTTTTATGTATGTTTGACCCAAGGATTTCACCAAGTTGGCGATCAAGGTCGATGCCAGTTCTGCTCGCAGATGTGCCATGTGTGAAAATACGACGCAGCGAGTTGCCTGACGCATCGGCGGTCTTTGCACTGTTCGCCCGGTGGGGCGAATGCTGACGTGTTAAAATTGTATATATTGATGAGTGTATTGTAAGGATGTGCCATCTTGAAATGCAACGTTATTGCGAAATAAACAATATGCAAATGGCACTAAAGTATCATATCATACAACTATGTTTGAATTAAAACAAATAAGATCTGATGGCGCGGTAAAAAGTGGGCGCGGCATAAGGTAACACTGCAGGCTCATTTGCATCATGATACTCTATAATCACATATATGTTACTGGACTAAGAAAAATAGCCACAATAGAAACAATAAAGCCACACTGTCTCTATATGCAGACGATCCTGTAGTACTCAACACCAAATTCAGATTGCGCCTTTATTTGAAGGTTTTTATACTTATAAAATAAATTTACATTTGGTGCAAATAAAATGAACGCACTTCTTGCGTTCATTACACGATCAAAACAAATGTTCTATATTTCAGCTATGGGGAGAGAGATTAATATGCGGTCAACGACAAATATATTCAAATGGATGGTGAAAACCTGTAGCTATATGCTTATTTCGAAGTAACTCTCCCCTTCATCCCCCGTCCCCCGGCTATTATCTACCAGGCACCGCTCCTGAAGAGCGGCGGGCAGGACAAAGGCGATCGTTCTGGACAAATTGAAAAACAAATTGTACACATATATATATATATATATGGGCAGATCGGCAAGTTCTAGAACACTGGATTTAAAAAAAGATATATATATATATATATATATATAACCAAAGCATATGGACTCGAACTCGCAAGCCTCAGGGCTATTCGCTGACTGCAGGGCCGGTTTGCTAAACACCCGACTGCTGGTGGCCCGATACTACAATTGAAAGCCTTCGTTGTAGAGCGTGTGATACATAGAAGAGAAATCCATAAAACACATCGTGCTGACGTACTGAACGAGCTAAGAGGAGTGACAACAGTGTCCTTAGCCGAGGCATTACTTTCGGCGATAAGCCAATATGGCAAGAGATCAATGAAACCAAACGCGGGCTAGGGAACTGGCATAGAGTTGTAAAGAGCCATGGGGAAAGCCCCCGCTAAGCCAAACCATTGTGATAACCCAATTAATAGTATAAATGCACTACAGACGAGGATGCTTGCAAAAAATTGCGTACAATGATGCCATAGTAATATAATAATAATAGTACACGAGGCCAGCAGCACACTGTGTGACATATTGCACAACGAGCGTATCTTATTTAACAGATATTCCACAACAAATGGCGAATAAAACTTATATATATATATATATATATATATATATATATTAGAAGCATACATGTACACTTATATACAAAATAAAGATGTTCAAAACGAAAATTCTTCGTCTCAATGCACAGAGATCTGAAAGCGTATCTGATTTAAAACATATTCCATAATAAATAGTAAGCATATATATAAATGTATATACGATTACATGTACACAAACAAATACAGATGTTCAAACCAAAAATTCTCCATCTCATTGCGCGGAAATATATTTACGCAAGCAGAGACACACACGCACCCAGACACCCAAACACATTCAGATACTGACAGCACACACCTGTACACAAAAAAACGAAACCACTGGTTCGGGCGGGCAGTTCAAAAGGTTCGATATGAAGACTCTTGGAGACGACAGCGCCGCCGCCGCCACCACATGAGAATGGATGCAGGCACCGTTGGCACCTACCTGCACCACCGATGTGCCGCCAACAGAGGAGCCGTTTATCAGCACCAGTTATATAGCTAACTAATTGCTGCATCAGTGATATAGAGTACTAATTTGCTGCGGCTGCTTGAGCTGCAGCTCTATCATCTGTGGCCGTCGTTTGTGTGTGTCTCATCGTCGCGCATACCGTCTCAGTAGTACTAGTAGTAGTAGTAGTGGTAATAGTATCGTGATCATTATGTCGAGCCCGAAACGGTCCAAGTTAGGCGAATCGACAAGTGCAGACGAAAGCATTGATCGCGATGAGGTGGTCGGCCACGGCGGTGCTGGCGACGAGATCGTCGAGCTGTCGGCTGATTCTGAGCACGAATCGGTCGAGTCGTCGAATTCTGCTGCCGGGTATTACATTATCTAGGAACATAGCGACTTCTACGGCTATAGCCAGTACACACTCTCATGGCGGCCTACGGGCGCCTCACTTTCATAGCAACACCATTTCGTTGTTCTTCCCTTTTCACTTGCCGCGCACATTCGGTAGCGTGAGAGGCGGCCTTCGATCGATCAGTTACACGTATGTAAAACAAATGTAACATATATATATATATATATATATATATATATATATATATATATATATATATCTTACTATATATATAATATATATATATATATCTATATAATATATAAATAAATATATATATATATATATATATATGCATATATTTATACATATAATATTTTAACGGTTGGCTATGCCAGTGGCGGAGAAATGCAGGATGAAGAAGACACTGATGCGCAGCTGCCTGAGGATTTCCCACCGGTCGAGGTGTGCGCAGAGCGCTGCAAGCGTTTTGCCGAGGTTACGGACACAAACGAAGCCCTGGCGCAGTTCTACTTGCAGGATCGGGAGTGGAACCTCGATAGGTCATTGCGGGACTATTTTGACGACCTTGCCGAGCGCGAAGGAGGCCGGCCTCCGTCGAAAAATAGCACACCTTCAGGGTATGTTCGTGATGAATTGCTTGTGCGCATGTCTACGGGGCTATTTACCTAGTGATTTTGGAACAATATACATATATTTATATATATATATATATATATATATATATAGACATGAATTTGTGCGTCTAATGCAGAGGTGTTGCACCAACCGACTTGAAGCTTAAGGTACTTGATTACACACCACCATATATTGACTATCATAACCTTGGTTTTTCATATCATACATGTGGACTTCGTGACGATCTTCACCATAGATGTAACGATGACTCTTTTTACTGAAATTACCTTAGAAGATACAAATAGTTGGACGTCAATTGATTACATGTGTATACTGAAATGATCTTAAAATATACAACTAGTTGGACGTCAATCGTCCCTCAGTAAGAGAACGACAGCTGGTAATTGATAACGGTTCACATGTTTATATGGTAATACCTATTTCATATATGAAGATTGTTTTTCAGCTCGACCTCAAACGCCCACTCTTCGAGTGTCATAGAACTTTCAAGCAGCGACGATGACGATGATGGGACCGCTGACGACAAGGAGGACACCTCAGATGACCTGATGAAGGTCATATCGTGGAACATTGATGGACTTGATCCGAAGAATCTCGATCTACGTACCAATAGTGTCTGCTCGATCATCAAAAGGTATTATTTACTCCCGAAAATCACCCTCCGAAAGGTCGAAAAAGTTCAGATGTCTATTTATAAAAAGAATATTTATTTAATCTTTCCAAATGCTTTTGTTGCCTTCCAATAGTTGGCGGCCGTTATGCATTTTTTCCCACTTTTCAAAACATTTTCGAAATCGAGTTAGGTTGCTCCTGGAATTTTTTCTTTATCTCTCTACTCTCAAAACGTTGCCCCTTCAGTTTTTATCCGACGGAGCAGAAAAAAAGCCAAATCCGACGAATAGGGAGGTTGCGAGAATATAAAAATTATTAAGTTTCACGAGATTAGTAACGATGTGTGCACCGGTGCGTTGTCGTGCTGAAGAATCCGAATATTGTTTGCTCATTCAGGCCTCTTGCGTCGGACGTTTTTGTGCAATATTCTTATATTTTTGCGGCAGTATCGAAAAAAACAGATCTTAAGGTTGGATCTGCTTTGTCTGAATTTATTCGATTGACCCTCTTCTTGGAAGCACTACTGGGAGGACTTCAATTTGGACATTTCCGACGGGGGCAAAATTAGGCAATTAAACATTTTGGAACGAACTTGGCTGCCGGTCCTGTGACGCCTAAAATATCAATAAGACTGTTACCATTGATTCATTGTCAATACATACAATCTCAAAATTTTCAGCTATCTCTCTGATAGTAATGCGGCAAATGCTGAGTACGACATCACGAACTCTTTCAACGATTATCTTCTGTAATTGACGTCGAAGGTATTTCTGAACAGGGGCCATCTTAGGTCTGTTAAAGTCCGTCGCGAAATCGTGCCATGAAACATTACCATGTATATATAATGTTTCGGGATACTGCTTGATTACCATACGTAGCTCATAACGTTTCCATCACTTAAGAACGTATGGTTTGGTTTTTAACACAACATTGAGACAGATTCGGTGCTGCTCTGTATTCGACATCTTAAAAATTGCCGAACCTCGTTTTCTTCGAACCAAACTCAAACGATAAACGTCACCCCCGCGAAATTTGGCATGGTAACATACTTAGTTCACACACGGCGTAGCGCGTCTAAGCAAATCGAATGGAAAGAACTTAGCGGCTTCGGTCTGGCAGCAAAATTGAATCTACTAGAACTTGCTTATCCAGCCTCGAATACAACAGAGCTGTATATTGTATATACGAGTATATAATATTTTAGAACCATATTTTCTAAAAATCAGACTTAGATTAAAAATCACTACAAATAATATTTTACGTTTCTGTGCTTTGCATTTTAGGGCTCAGGCGGACGTAGCGATGTTACAGGAGGTGGTTCCACAAACCTTGGATATCATCCAGAAGCAGCTGGCTTCGGATTACCACATCATAGATTCAGGTAGGCTGGTTTAATGTTGTACAACGATACAATTGTAAGACATGTTTTGAAAAATATGTATATTTCCCGCTTAGAGGGGTTTATTTAGAACGTCAACTATGCCGAGTGATATTTAGTTAGGCTCCTGTCGTTGTCATTCGTTCCCTTAATTGTTTTAGTCAGCCTAGATTAGGTAATAAGTAATCGAAGTAAGCGCTTACACTTACGCCTAAACAAGAGTACTGCCCAATTATACTGCCAGTATAATACGATATCATATTTGTCCGACTGTCGAAACACGCACCCTCACAGGTTATCTGGCCCATTGAGACCCGACACCCGCAAATGATCTTTGATACATTCTTGAATTCGAGGCCGCAGTTCGAATTTTCTGCCGATAATGTAGTAGTTCACCAATTCACTAATTTGTGGTGAATAACAATTTCGCTATTGATTGCATTGTTGTAATAAGATAGATCAAATAAAAGCAGATTTACTAGCTTGTATAAAGGTATTACCATCTGCGTAATTTTGTTAGCTTTAATTTTAGTTAATGAAGCTGAAAGTTACTGTGCAAGATGCGTGGCATTTTATTAGTAGGTTTAAACTATTGTTTCTGTTTGATTTTGACTTGATAGAAGTACTGATGAGTCTTAGGCAACCATTATAACTGAACCCTGTCAGTTCACCTGTTTTATGTTTAGTGTGGTAATGGGGTAACAAGACTAACCATTTCTTATTCGGTTGGTGTTTAGATCATAGTTTAGTTTGAACAGTGTATTATATTTATGAAATTTTGAGTTCATTGGCTCCCCAGAAGTAAGGTACTAGATAAAAACTGATCTGCGCTTCGAATTAGGTGTCACCGATTACTTCACTGCCGTACTTGTACATAAGAAACGAATGGCACTGGGTCAAGATCGTGTATTTTCCTTCGAAAATTCTTCGATGGGTCGAAGGCTTCAAGTCATTGAGGTACGTTATTTTATTGTTGATTAACAATTGTGTGGCGCGTGCAACTCCATTAGTGTACGGAGTTAAATAATACATGGGACGCACATTACTTTGTGTTCATGTATATCTGCTGTAGCCAATAAAGGTCCCTGATGGCTTGGTACGGTTAATTCAGTATTCCAAAGAGCGGGCCGTTGCCGTTCCACCCGTGAACAATAGACCAGCGTAGGTTTCGAATTTGTCTGTGTTTACATTCCCTTTTCGTTGTTGGCCTGTCAGATCTGTTTAGACATTATTCTTCTACGCAGCTATCCCAAAGCAATGTCGAGTGTGGGGAGAACCACGGGCTTAATGGGCTTATGACTTCCATTCTAGTCACCCTATTTCTCGTGACGTATATGCATCGTGTTTTCGAACCCTTTTATAATTAATGTTTATTAAATTAAGGCTATGGCCTGGCTTATGGTAGGTGATGTACTCATTTGTTAATAAGTAAGTGTTAACTAGTGATTATAATTTTACTAAATTAAGTAGGAATAAACCACATAGTAGCATTTTACCAGTCAATTCTAAGGGCAAGTGGCTTTATTGCGCCTAGCCTTCCCTTGACGAAGCTTGAGTAATTTTGTCTCTATAAATGAAGCACAACCATTCGTTGATATTCCAATTGCCGCCGATAGAAGGAACCAACTTTTCGAATAAGCAAAGCCTACCTCTCTCTTCACTCTCTGACGCAGATTAACGCGACGCTTTGAAGCCGTGAATAGAAAGTATGATGGTTTTACGTCTCTTCCAGAACACTAGATGTAAATCTTGCTTTTGAATAGCATTGAATACCAGCCACTTAGGATGGCGAGGCATGCGGCGTTTTCATTAATACAGGAGGATGCCGACTCACGGGCTAAATCATAGCTTGTTAGTCCCGACAGGATGCAGTTGCAAGATGCGTTACAATAACTTAGAACGTGAGATTTGATTTGCGTGTTTATATCGTAGAGCTAAGATGTAAAATGTCTATTTAATGACCGGTGCCCGTTTAAGGTGTCGTTTAAGAAGAGGCACAACATGTTCCTGTTCAACACACATTTGGAGAGTACAGCGGACTTTTCGGAGCAGCGGAAGGTTCAGCTTCGCAAATGCTTTCGCAACATAAACAAGATACCGACAGATACCACCGTGTTATTCGCAGGAGATCTCAATCTACGTGACAAAGAGGTTTGTATGACTTTGCCTGCCATTCGGCGCTTAGCGTTCGTGAGGTAGCTTTACAGACCATTCGGATGTTACGAAGTAAAGTGAGACTCCAGCTTATTTGCGGTTAGGTGGGATTTCGTAAAAAGTTGTGCATATGCACTGCTCGTTTCTTTTTTTAATTTAATTCAGATTAAGAACAGACCTGGGAAGTTTCATTATTTATACTAAAGTAAGCGTTTATTATAGTATATTTTATATACAATTTAGATTATTATAATATAGTTTATATATAATAATACTATTAATTGCAGATTAAGAATATAATTAATACTTGTATAATACATCAAATAATTCTTAATATTAGATGATTAGGGCAATATTAGTAATGATTGCACTCTATGCTCTAGTTGAGTGAGATTGGCGGAATCCCGACGGGTATGGATGACGTCTGGGAGCAACAGGGATCACGGCCGGAGGCTAAGTACACTTGGGATCTCACCAGAAACGACAACCTATTATGGAACGGTCGATATAAGCCTAAGTGAGTCTTAACAGGAGCACGCCTAAAGTGCGCTTAACGGACAGATACATTTCCACATAGTGTATACATATGTAGAGATGCACATACAGTTTGCCATTTTTAGAACCTTATCAGATTAGATACTATCTATACTACTATTATATACTATAGTGGTGCTATTCACCAGAGAAACTGAGGATTATGGACTTGTTTGTAAACCTTTTTTCTCAAGAGAGGAAAAGTTTTATTGCTTGTCACGTTTAAACGTGACTCGGGTTGATTATTGTTTGGCCGGTTTCTTGAAGTCAATTTTCTTGCCTTTTGTTTTTGCTCCGTGCGCTAAGATAGTAGTGCACGTACTAACCGCGGACTAGCCTCGTTTGGTTGTCAACCATACAATCGTATTTCTGTTGGTAGTGTATCGAGATACTTGCAGATATTTGTGTTCGCTCTAGTGAAATTAAATTAAGTATGCCTAAGTCTTGTATTTGGAAAAACTTCTTCATGTTTGGGGGATTTGGCTTGCATTCACTATACAGCAGCGTAGGTACGGCCCATGTGTTATGGTGCAACATGCATATAGCGCTAGTGTTGCCCATTAAATAATTGAAATTCGTGTCTATTTTGAGTCATTGCCTCTATATGGCTTTTTATTGAGTCTGAACACGGTGGGGTGATGGTAGCGATGGTTTACCGTTTGGGAACAGCGCTTGTATCGAACTTTAGCCAACCTCACCTGATGCACTTTTTTTTGTTTCATTGAGACACGTTTGCTAGTTCAGCACCGGTGATTTGCGAGATCACGCGTTGTTCTACTACAGCTTTAACTATTGCAACGCATGTGAATCGTGCGCTACTATTATTGTTTGATCAGATCGTTGTATAAGGCTTCGTTCAACTGTCGTTTCAGATGCCGGTTTGACCGAATGTTCTTTCGGAAGTCACTCGCCCAAGAAAGTCAGCTCCGTCCGGCATATTTTGGTCTCATCGGTATCGAGCGGCTGCTGCCCCATCGCTGTTTCCCTAGCGATCACTGGGGCCTGTATGCCCACTTCAAGCTAACTTAACCAGCCCAAGATAGCCAAGTTACGAACGAGCAGTATCGACCTTACAAGTTATCTGTCTGGGTTTTCTACAAATAGTGATAATAACAATACATATTGTTAATCCTATTATTATTGCAGACTCGCTAAACACATGACACACACACATAACCCAGATAGACAACGATGTATGTCCACTGGGGTGCGCACAGCTGGGAAGAGCTGCTATTGTTGCATAGTTAAGGTTGTCTTTGTTCGCCCCATCAATAGTCACGCTTGTACGCGTTCGTTATCTTTTAATAAAACAGAGGATATCTTTTTAGATAAAAAGTCTTTGACGTTTTTAGTCGTTTTTTGTTTACCACTGGCATGGTAGATTGCGAGGCCCGTATATATTCCGGTTAACGTGCAGAACCCATGCTTGCTACAACTCAAAGCTACTAGATCAGCAGATCTCCAGGAATTGAGCTTGGCCATTTCCTTTACTCTGTCTTGGCGAAATAGCTAGGAAGCCTGGAACGAACGAACAAAAATATTGCGTCTCTGTGATTGCTCGTCTCTGTGGGAATGATAAGCCACATTTTCGTTAAGGTGGCTGTGATTGGTAAGTTGGTTCGAATTAACATTGGCATATTTTAAGGCCTATCCGATACAGTTAAGCTATTGAACGTGACTTCGAACGTGGGTTCGAACCAAATGCTAGTGGCACTGAAGAATTAGATATTTGCACGCGTATATGTATAGGATAACTAGGAAGGCACATCATACGAGAGGACGTTAGTGGTTCATTATTGTAAGGCTTTAAAGTCGAAATCAGCACTACAATGCCGCAGATATTTCTAAATCCATATGCTGATATGAGGAATTCCCAGTTGTGTCTGGTCTTCTTCGGTATATGGGAGGTTTCGGGAATGCTTGATGTGCATGCTTCGCCGGTAGTTGCCAGCGACTAGTGTGGGATTTGCAAAAACACAAAAACTGCAATTCTGCAAGCTTATGCAAATGCTTGATTAAAGCGTAATACTTTTAGCATTTCAGCATAGATACATTTTTAGCTTCCGCTGAGGTTTACAGCGAAGTAATTTACTTTCAAATATTATGGTTAAAAGTGCCTATCATTAATCTATTAGCAAATGATGATAAATCTCTACCTGGCGCCCACATTGATCCATTATTTAAATTGCTACTAGTAGTATTGCAAAACAAGGGCCATGCATGTGGTTGATTTGGCGCTAATGCTAACTATTTGCGCTGCAATTTCTATTTCTCTAACAGGAAGGCCATATACCTCCATCATTATACCAAGACCACCAATAATAATATCATTTTCCTATGCTACATGTTTGACTTAGTATTGTAAAGTGGGGTTAGACGCACCAGCTAGAACTTAGTTGAGTGCAGCATTTAGTTTAGAGAAGTTTGCAGACGGTACCGCACTGCCAATTGCGAACGATCACACATATACCAGCTCGCAAGAATTTCTTTCGACGAAATTTCATTACAGTGAAGCAAAATAAGAGCTTCTGCTATCCGCGATGTGTTATATGGAACCCAGCTAGTTAATTGCCAAATATATGTATTATAGGTTTATTTGTAATACAAATATTTATAACCTTGTTTCTGAGATGTATGCATATGCTTGTAACGTCTATACCAAATACATAGTTCATGGCTATAAATCACCTGGTCTGTTTGAACACTTTTGTCGAATGTGCTCTCGGGGCGTGTACGAAGTATCAGGCGTCTGCGTGCCTGGTCTTTGCGAAGAGATCACTGTACTGCCTCTCTCAAATAACATGCCGAGAGCAGCTGACAATTTGTAAGTGTCAATGTTATATGCATACTCAATATGAGTGAAACAAATGAAACGATAAGCAGATGTTCGTGACTCTGTTGCTACTGCGACCATCTGTGCCATTTCCGTCTCAAATGAGATACCAATTAAAAGTCGGCTATAGATATATGTACATGCACTACTTTATTTATTTGTCATTTAACAGACAGTTGCAACTGTACAATTGCTGTTCTAGAGATGCAAGAGTGTTGGCACTCGCGTAATTCGCGAGAATTTTGTATGTATTCTATTCGTTCACTAACGAACAAGTTCTTGCTCCGAATGGCGAGTATCCTTTGCTGTCGATTCCTCAGCCCATCCGGCATGTCTAAGATTAACTGATAAGCTGATGATAGCGAAAAATGCTCATTTTCAGCAAACCGTTGCTGGTGCACACGGTATTACTGAGGTGGCGAATGCTTAAAATTGCGCTTTAGCCTCTTGTCCAGGTGGTGGTACGTCCGCATTGGCAAATCTAACCTCTACGTCTGAACAAACAGTGCACAACTTTACCATGATTTAGCGCCTATATAACTTAACGGTGAAAAGCAGATTTGCCAAGTAGTTTCGTATAGAGGTAAAAAGAAAAAAAAAACAACAGCAGCAGCTGCATCTCCATTCGAGCACATCTTCTAGCTTTCTCTCTTGCGTTCTAAATGTTAGTGTTGGTCGATGACAGATTGACCTGACTAAAGGGTTATCGTCATGGTTACCGTCACGACGTTCATTGTACGTTGCACGTTTTATCCTTATTACTTACGTATTGATATATCGTTTGCTAACGTCAGTTTATATCACTGGTTCTAACTACTACAATGCTAATCATGATCATTATAGTCGTAGAACGTATCGTATGTATGCAAACATAAATGCATGGAAATTGTTTTCCTGTCATATTATACGACTGTATTACAAAATTCAGCTTCAAGACGATTTCGCCATGTTTGCTTTTTTTTTATCATACACAACAAGTCCCGAAATCAAAAATTGAGGTTAGTTAAAGTAGTTTTTTTACAAAACATACTACATACATAAACAGAACTAACGAAGCAGCCTTGGTGTCTTCATAAAGCTTCATGAGCCATGCTGTTGTAGTGGTATGTATACACATGCCTATGGTCATAGGAATACGCTCCTACATGTATGTATTTATATATATATATATATATATATATATATATATATATATATATATATATATATATATATATATACATATATAAGTCGTATGTGTGTTGCTTGGAGCGAAGGAAAACCCTGCTAGGACTGGCCCGTCACTCTGCCGGACAGTGCCGGGGGTAGCCGGTGTCATTGGTGTGTCTACCAGCCCCCCGTTCGAGGCTGATAAAGTACATGGTGGCTGTGTGGCAGCTGTATTTCATCATCGTGTCAGGTGTAGGCCAGTGTGTGTATCGGTGCTGTTGTGGTCATATCCTATATTGATGAGCGCCACGACAACGATGGGGAGAAAGAGGAGAAGACGAAGAGCATAGTCAGCAACATGAGCAGCTGTTGCGGCCACTGCACAGTCGGAAGTCCCGCTGCGAAGTTGCTGGGTGTTACGCAGGCGCCGCCTTCAGCCGTCGTGATCAGTCGGAATCGTCGGTCCTTGGCCGCGTAGACGGGCGAATTGTGAGCGATAAAGTCACGTGCGATGTCCGTGTCTCGAACGACTGTCGAGGTGTGACGTGAAGGCCCATTCACAACGACGAATGACAGACAGACCGACGAGTCGTTGGAAGCGAGAACATTGGAAAAGCGGCAGTTGTGTGTTAGAAGTGTCGATGTTAGCACGCAAATAGACAATCACAAGCACACGATGAAGAGTCATGCTGCGACGAGTCAAATATATTGTGTTTGAGGACGCGAGGACGCATCTGGCATTCACGCGAAACTCCAAAAGCCCAAACGAGGTGCTTAAGAAGCTTCTACAATTATTACCTTGTGCCCACTTCCTCGTAAAAAAAATAACTTATATATATATATATATTTTATATATACGTATCTTTTTTCACATTGTCTCGTAGTTTCAATCTTGTAAGTGCAAGCAACTAAATCGTATATAGGCATAGTCGGCTTCATATTAGCTATAATGAGCAGCATTCTAGAAGGTAAAAAATTGTACCCGCACCGCTAAAGGGAAAATCTTATTCGTAGTGGGTTATGTAAACAGGCAAAGAATTATTTATCTGATTTTTTAGTTACGTATATATATATATATATATTATTATTATTATTATGGAAATACTAATTATATAATAATAATAAAGTTTGATTATAGTTGGTGGACTAAATTCGTTCTAAAATGATGGCTAAATTAAAATAACTAAAAGAGAATTGGAATTTGCTCCAAGTAGCACGTGGAGTGAAAGAAAAGTGATGCTTACCAAACTTTTGGATTTTGCTGTTGGGCACGTCGTGGAAGTCATGCTTGTCTCCTCCCTGCGCGATATAGTCAGTCATGGCGACCCTGTACTCTCGATTGGGATCAAGTGGCTCCCACTCTGCCTGCTGCATTCCGTGCATAGAACCTCAATGGAACGTATTCGCTTGAACGGTGGTTTTGTGATATCGGCCACAATTCGGACGCCTGTGTTAAATGATTGCCCCAACAGGATATAACATCATGCCAGCACACACACACATATGTATATATATAGATTTATCATATATATATATATATATATATATATATATATATATATATATATATAGAGAGAGAGATTTATTATTCGACATGTTACCTGAAATTCACATGTCACCCTATAAGGCTCATCACAATGACAACGCATTCTGGGAGAAAAGCTCCGTAGTGTACTCAACACTTTGCGACGGGGACCACGTTTTGGCGCCAACACAGAGCCTACGGGCTATCCCAGTACGGCCGCTAGATCATAAACGTATCAGTCTTTCCCATGCTAATGTTGCCTAGAAAGCCCTGCAAGGTTTTGGAACCAGTGGACACCGACACGGCAAGAACTTTTCTCCGCTCCACTTATTCTATTGATGCGCATATTATTGGTAGTTAACAGAATGACTCTATTGACCACATCACCAACTATTTCACACTCACCGGATGACTGGAGAAATCCCCCTGAGCTGACAAGACGCGACACGTCGAAGCGATGTATACTGTTCTCGTACATCTTCTGGATCTGGGCGCCGGTCAGCGTCAACACCCCAAATGGGGTTGGCAAAAGGGAAGATTGTTACCACGTCGCCGTACGTCACGTTACCTCGCGACAACGAACCTCGAATTCCCTCGCCGTTTATCACAGCGATATCGATTGACTTCCACCTGTGGGTGTGTTACCCAAAAATATACACAGAAGGCAGACAGCTATAATGTGAAATAAGCCGTATAAAATTTGTTGTAAAAACATATGCAAGAATCTCCAGGCTCCTAACGAAACCATTTAGATCCGTTTACACATTAGAGTTACACCGTGAGAACAGGAAGCAAAGACCGGCTCGTCCGTTCGTAAGTAAGATGTACCTTTATTTTGTTCATAGTCTGCTCTTCGTCCTAAAGCGATTTGGCTGTTAACAAAGACCCGGGTGTTTAAATATATATATATATATATATATATATATATATATGGAAATGTTTGTTGTGGTCAGTACGGGATACACGGGGGGCATTACCTTGGTGAATTGGTCATCTAGTTTCAACTTTTGGAGTAATCTCAGCCTTCCGATACGACGTCTAATGACGACATGGGCATAACTTTCTGCCGCTTTTGACGTGCCATTTTCTCAATCGGCTAATCAAATAGAGTACATGTGATTTAGAGATTTAAGTTAAGGGCTATTTAAAGAGTAGCGGCCGAGAAGATCAGGTCGAGCAGTACTACTACCATAACCTTGCATATATATATGTTAACAGGCGGCAAATTCCCGCCAAAAGTGCAGTGAAAATATAATTCCCGAAATTCTTCTCTTTCTTGAAAATGTCCTATATAGTGTCGTCTTACTATTGCATCTGTTTCCCTGCTTGCTCTCGAACAGCAGTCTTTCTCACGTAAACACGACGAACCACTACAATACACTTTTAACCGGACGGGCTGTGAAACCCACCCTATCTGTGTGTTACAGTACGTGAGACTAGATTAACCTACCTGTTGGGTAAGCGATTTTGGCATCTTTCATATCCTGCTCAACGAAGTACGAGTCAGGGCATCGGCCAGCATGTTGCCGAGAGCACACTCTCCGAATCGGCAGTCCTCCTTGTCTCCGGAAAGCTCCACTGCGTTGTATCCGATCAAGGTGTTGGCCTCAGCGTCAATCGCACTGCGTTTTGACTTCAAGAACTCCTCAACTTCGGGATTCTTTTCAAAAGAAGCAAAGTATGAGTAACAATATGTTCCAATGCGGCCGTATTCATCACACCTGCTAGGGCTATAATAAACCAATAGTTGCTGAACTGTATGCGCAACAGCCACTTACATTTTGTTGAAAAAGTTATATCTGGTTAGTTCATTTAACACTTCCTGAGCACACGGGTATTATTAAAAAAGAAACGGCGCGCTTTTGTGAATAGATTGTGGCAAATTAAGCCGATTATCTAATTTTTTAACTTTAGCATGCGGTCACCGGTGAGTTAGCAGCCCGTACCGTAGTGTAAAGTATATTTGACTTTTGAGACTCAAGTTCAACTGATTTTTTACCTTAGGAACGGAGTAGTCGAGAAGAAGGGGTGAATCGCCTTCCCACGAACGCACATCACCGGTCTCCTTGTCAAATGTCACGTTAATGTAGCCCAGGTACTTGCCCAGCCAGAAATCTTGAACTACGAGTGCTTTGGTTCCATCTTTGCGAGTAACGACGGTCGTATATGGACCTTTTACAGGATCTTTGGTGTTTTGGTCCACTGGTTAACCGAAAAAGTCGTAATCACAGCGAAAACAGATCGTTAGGCACATGGAAATCATTGAAACAATTAATATTTATGGCTATCGATACGAATGAAGAAATGTTTTTTAAGCTGAACCGCTACCACTGAAAAGGGTTTTTTAAAACTTAAACTGTACATTATCAAATAATGATTGCTCACCCGATGAAAGATAGGAGTGCGAGTGGCCTCCAACAACCATCTTGACAAGCGGAATCTTCTGGGCGATTTCCATATCTTAAGTATCCCGAATGACCTGTGGCAATGATGATCCGTACGCCGTCCTTATAGAGCTTCTCCGCTTCCCGCGAAATGCACTCGATTTCGTCCGTGAAGATGGGCCGTTATCTGTAGGATTAGATGACACATGTATGACTTGGCTGGATCAACAAATATGTTTTATATAATATCCACATACTTCGGCAGAGGTAGCGCAGTAAGATGCGTACTTCGCCAGGGAGCTTAGGGGTGGAATGGCATGCACTAGCCGGCACGTGCACACAAGATACATTGTGCAAAGGTATTGCGTAATAAACAATGTCTTATGTTAAGTATGTTTCATATAGAATTTCCCGCTGCTAGAAGGAGTGGATGGTTGCTTACAGATTTCGCGTTACATCTAATTTAGTTACTTGGTTAGCACGCATCGAGTTTGTTGCAGAGTGCAGAATGAAAGTGATCGAAGGTGCACGGATCCAAAGGATCTGGCCTTCGGGCAAGCTTCAGGAGATCGTGCATCACACATCAGTACGTACCGGGATTCGAAAGGAAGTCTGTTCTGGTGTAAGAAAGCCGATAACACCATCTTCACGCCAGACCGTTCGAGTACAATAGAAGACAGAGGCTGGTACTTTCGAAGGATCGGGGTGGAGAAATCCAGTTGCAGGTCACAACCGGCGTAGAGATTTTTTTCGCTTGAACTAGAAGCGGTAGAAGCCCGGCTGAACCGTCGTCAAACTTTGATTACCAGTGTCTAGGCAGATAGATCAGAACAGCGTGGAGAAGTTATCATTAGCAATAATGGTGAAATATAGTTAAAATAAAGATTACTGTCGATGTATTTAATTGTATAATATGTACCATAAGCAAGCCCTTCTTTCAAGTTGTAAGCAGTTTTGATTTAAACTGTCCGACTCCGAAGTCAACTTGACTCGCAGGTACGCACTATTAACATGTAAAGCTGTTAACACAACCTTTGGTTGTTTCTGAAGTATAGATAACCAAACTCGCGTCATAGCTTTTACATCTCTATTATTTTATAAGTTCAAATGTGTGTATGTATACATACATGCAATCTTTTACCTGTACTATTTCTACACAACAGTGTGATAATAAATCGACTGATATGTCAAAGTTACCAAGCCAGCTAAGTGATCAGGCCAAGAGGTGTCATCTGTTAAGTTTTTCCTCGGTGCTGTATAAAAACAAAACGAGGCAAAGAAAAGCATGTCTATAAGCGTAACATATATTAGCAGATACCAATCTCCGCTTTGGTGTACTCTTGTGTTTCCCCCGTTTTTGTTTGTTTGATCGTCTACGTATCGAACAGATCTCGAAGCAATTGAGTCGCGTTCTCATTGAGAAAACGTACTAACCATGGCGTTCGTGATTGAGAAACGTAATGCATCCGAGATTATATCCGCTTTCAGCATAAAGAACCACATAGTGCCCTGGTAGTAATCGCCAGCGTTTAGAAATATCGTATCTGGAATGCTTGATCGAATCTTGTCCACCTGGAAAATCATAGGTGCTCTGTTACTGTGCTGCATCCAAAGTGTGTTTGATACATGTGCCACTGATGAAAAATAATAATAATAATAGTATAATAATAATAATATAATATAATATAAAAAAAAAAATAATAATAATAATAATAATAATATAATAATAATTTAAAGAAATATATATATATATATATCCGCGATTCGAAGGCTGACGGCGAGTGTGTGTCTCGTTTTGTAGGCATATATCGAATGGTTTTTGGTGACCATGAGCTCAAATTGCGACATCGGGGGTCGACAAAGCCGCGGGCATTCGACTCTTTCGTCCTGAATTCGTGCTCTAGAGCCAATTATGGTCACGTTTAACTTAGGAACGCCTTTAACAGTCTGTGGAGGGTCGTCCATCTGTCGTCTAGGAGATGGTCGACTTCTTCGCGTGCTCTCTACTCGTATGATACTTGGATAAAGATGTTCTGTGTTGCGGCCAGCGATCCCGGCGTTGTGTAGACATCAAAGGCTTTCACAGTTAGACATAAAGCGCTATCCACCATACGAGAGGCAAAGCACCTTTACAAGACGCAGAGAGTTTTAGGATCTGAAAGATATTCCATGGGTTCGGCAAAACCTACCAATACGTTGCATGGCGCAGTCCGTTGGCGTTGTTGCTGCACATTGCTGTGTACCAATAATCATATTGCAACTCTTTTCTAAACAATGACTTGTCGTAAATTATGGCGACTGAGACTTTGATTGTATATCGTCTTCCCAAATGAAAGTTGACACGTATGACAGCGACTCAATTGAAGCAGCGACAATAACGTCATCATTAGTGATAAAGATGTATAGGCCAAGATCTACGATTTTAGTGGCAGAAGGTGGTCATATTGGCCCACACTTGCTGACTTTTATTGGATGCAAAACATTAGTGCGTTGGCGAGGTGTAACGGGCTACCATTGCCCATCGCTTTTTGACATTCGATCAGACGGTCTAAGGAAGCAAATCCTTGACCTCCACACACAATATTATGTATGTAT
>QVRM01002516.1:0-45725 GCA_003439945.1 Dermanyssus gallinae | reverse complement strand
ACAACAAGTGTGACAAGGACAACGGCAACAACAACGGGAGAATAATGAACAACGGTGACGGCAAGGAATGGAAAGGGGGAGAAGTAAATCGAAAAATGGGTGGTAAAATCAAATAAAAAAGTTATAATGAGCGCACGTTCCCGACTAAGAAAAGGCAGAGGGGTGCTTAACAAAAAGACGTTCACTTACGTTACCACGGCTAAAAATGTGCAATGTCGAAAAATAGAGAATTTTGAAGAAAGGGATAGAGCAAGAGAAAAAGGGAGAAAATAAATGCAAACGAATCATGTGTTCATTGGAAGCGAGAAGGCAAGAAACATTAAGAGGGAAAGCAGAGAGAAAAAATATCGGTTTGGAGAATAGAGCAAGGCATAGGCACGGAAAGGGACGGGACTAGACGTTATACGATGACGACACAAAGAGGTCTTGCAACACTTCTTCGCAGGAAACGTCGGTGGGAACCTATGTAAGAGGCGAAGGTAGCCGTAACGAGATTTCTGACGTCGGTAAGTATGGGTTTGAATGCATGCTTCCGTTTTATATGCCCTTAACGCATGATGCTCGTCATGAAACTAGATGTGCTGTTTTGCGAGGTTTATATATTTATATATATATATATATATATATATTAGGCAAGCACTGTCGAGTGAGCAAACGTATTGTAAATGATTAGTAAATCATCACAATATTTATATATATATATATATATATATATATATATATATATATTATATTGAAACGAACTTCATATTGGAACGAAAGGCCAGGCCGGGCCAAACGAAGGAGTTCGTTTTGGTCCCTGTCGAAGTTTTCGTTTAGTTACCTAAGTGACGTTGCCGAAACGAAAATAGGCGGACGACTGGCTGCACGAGCCTGAGAGGAACTGAAGGCTGACGAAGAAAAGAAGAAAACGAAACTGAACAGCCTACCGACGTACCGTGGCGGTAGACTGATTGGTGGCTGTGACGATGGTCGAAGACATGGCTATAGCGTAACGTTGATATGTCGTTGTTGTTGTGGTCTTCGACAGTGTTGTCGTCGTCGTCGTTGTTGTTGTCACTCTCGTTGATTGAAAAAAGCCGCACAGGCGAAGAAAAGAGAGCGGAAAAAGGCTGGCGGTGGCAGTATCAGCAGTCGCAGTAGAAGCCAGTAGAAGTGGATGGAGCGATAAATGAGAGATTGGAATAAGAGGACAGAGAAATCGGGTGCCCGAGCCCGAAACGCGCGAGTACGAAAAACGTGCAAGAAAGGAAAACGAGTTTAGCCAGAAGGAAGGTGCAAGTGAAGATGTGAACGCGGCAACAGCGACTGGAGGATGGCCAATCACGCTCTCAGAAAAAAAAACATACTAAAGTTTAAAGTGTGTGCCAAGTGTGTAGGCCTCTCTAAAATTAAGAAAAGAAGCGACGTTGGCGAGTGACTGCCTACTATCCAAACCATATATATATGTATATATGCAGGGTTTTCCAGAAATCGATCAACACATTTTGGTCTAGTACAACTTGGCAAAAAAATTGTTTTTTCCAATGTAACAAGGGGGCGGAAAAGTCATCTTTTTGGAGTGAGAGCAAAATTACTAAAATGCTTGTATCAAGCTCTTTATCCTGACGTATCTTCACTAAAGTCGAGATAGCCCCAGTCATCTTATCGACAACCGAGTTGTACCTGCGTGTTTGGAAAACATTTTGTATCTGTTGAATTGCATTCTACGTTAGCTCAAAGCGAACAAGTGTTGCATTAACAATACTTCTCAAAAAATAAAATACTTTGCAGTTCTTATATATAACTGGCTTTCACGCTTAATTGCCTATATTTAGAAGATATTTTCGCCCCTTGTTCCGTTAGAAAACATTATTTGTTCTCTAAGTTATACTAGATCCCAACGCTTATTGGACGAATTCTGAGTGACCCTATATATATATATATATATATATATATACATATACAAGCAGGAGCGGAGATTGAGACACTAAAAATAAAAATGTCGGCGGTGCCACCAGTAGCGCCACCGCCGCGGCTAGTTCTAGTAATACCGAGCAAGATGGCTTAGTGGCAACAGCCTTTGTCTTGCATTCGGAAGGCCTGGGTTCGAGAGACCCAGACCGGCCACTCCTAACAATTGGTTTTCATGGTTCCTAATTTAAACAAGGTGAATGCCGGAGTGGATTAAAAATCGACCATGATCAAAAAAAAAAACGGAGAGCACAGATGTCTCAATAAAAAGAGATGGTGCATTACCATCAAACCCCGCACTAAGTTAAAAAAAAACGTTAAAAAAGTTAGTTCCAAGCAGTTGTTGTACCCACATCCAAAGAGACTTGTCTACTCAAACTAACCTCGGCGCTTTTCCAAATATATATATATATATATATATATATATATATATGCCACACAGTTTTGACCTTTGCATTAGCCTCACGGATTAGCCTATAGGCTAAATACTTATGCAACTTATGTTGATTGCTCAGTTAAATGAAACATTTGCGAATGCGTTATGACCGTCGCACATCCCCTGCAGCAGCCTGAAACCCCAAGGCCTCACGTGTCTAAACGGGCGTAGACCCAACGGGCTAACGCAAATATTCTACTCCAAAGGAAGACCCTCAGCGGTCTAGAGCCCCTTACAGCCAACTTCATCGAAATCGTGTGCACTTGGCTAGTAAGGGTCATCTGTAAACGGAAGCCTGCAGTATTCATTGAGCATCGTTTCGCGCTAAACGTACGAAGAGAATGTGATGGTGGTTTAAGGCATTACAGAGCATCTCAACGATCGGCAGACGTTACGCTTTAAGACAAAATGCTTGGAGTTTGAACATAAACAATGTAACATAATTATTTTCTAACCACATCGTGTTGATCAATTGAAGCCGAAAAAAAGTTTGATTCACCTTTTCTACGTTTGATTTCGTATACATATATATATATATATATATATAGGAGAGAGAGAATGGAGACAACATTTAACCGGGTGAAAATCAACGCAACTTTCGCGAAATGCTAACTCTAAGTTAAAGTGTTAAATTTTTCGTCTTTTTCGCTCTCTTATATCGTCGAATGGTTTCTGCTTTCGAATGTGGTGCTTACCGCGTAGGCGAGGAGGAGAATGAGAAAAAGAACGAAAAGAATCGAAAAGCAAATGCATGCCTGCAAAGCAGGAATGATGAGAGACGCCATTATCCGATGTGAGGAGCGGGCAACCGTCCCCTCATCGGATAATGGCGGTAGGCTGAGTCTGTTGTTGTTGTGTTGTGTTGTTGTGTGTTGTGTTGTTGTTGTTGTTGTGTTTGTTGTTGTTTGTTGTGGTTGTTGTTGTTGTTGTTGTTGTGTTGTTGTTGTTGTGTTGTTGTTGCTGCTGCTGCCGAAATGGAGGAGGCTGCTACTGCTGATGTTGGATGAAGTCGGCAAGCACGCCGGCCAGACAGACAGAACAGACAGCCAGCCCGCTCATTTCAGTCGGTTGTCCAGGCTCCTTTGACGCGTCGACTCGCGCTCTAGCGGGAACTTTTGACAGGTCGACGAAGACGAGGCGGCAACCGAGGCGTTTCGCCTCGTAGTGGTGGTGGTGGTGATCGTGGTGATGGCGAGGCAAACGCGTTGCGCGTACTTACGCGCGAGTGAAGTATTATGTGATTAATTGAAGTTTGCCTGTCGAAGCAAAGACCCCATTTCGTGGTCGTCCTGCAGCTCCCTCCTCCGGCAGCCCGTGGCCGTCCCCATCATCAGCAGAGGCTAACCTGTCTGACCCAATCCAGTTGCCCCCTCCAACACAACGAGAGCCAATTGAGCAGCCAACGTGCGAACGGAGCGGGAGGGCAGAGGACGGGCCGAAATTCGGCGACCAACGTGACCGCCACAGTAAAACGTAGCGGTAGTAGTATAAGTCGTTTAGTGAACGTGCAGCATCAGTAGCAGCACCACCTCCAGCCGTCGGGGCAGCAGCAACGCGTTTCCGTATCTTTGGCAGATTCTGCAGGCGTAACGAAAAAACGAACTCACAACGACCCAGCAGCCGAGCAGGTTCGAGCGAGCGTCAGACGACAGCGTGAACGAATGCGAAAAAAATGCATTAAACATTTTCCCCCTTCCTATTCTTCGTACTACTACTGCTGCTGCTGCTGCTGTTGCCGCCGTCGTTTCCTACTTTTTCTTTGCTTCCCCTGCCCAAAACAGCTCTGGTTCGTTGCACGCGCGTTTGACTCACCACCACCACCACCACCCAGACAGACGCCACTAGCACAGCGGTCGGGGCGCTAGCGGTTTTGAGCCAGCCCGGGCCAAACTGTTTCGCCCACCATTGGAGTCTAGCGACGCGACGCCGCCGCCACCACCACCACCGGCACGACGAAAGAAGAACGGACAAGACAAGTGTTGGCGTCTATAGCTCCAGCGACAGCCAAGAGGTCGAGAGCAGAGTGAACGATGCCGACAAGAGAGAGCCCCCCTTCTCTGTCTGCCGCCCAAGGCGGTTAGAACCCTCTGTAGCAGGCAGGTTCTAACTCGTTTAGGCCAAGGGACAACGCCATTGCCACCGCCGCTGCCGGCAACAACAATAACAACGACGACGACGACGACGATTCGGTAACCGAGGTCGAGTGTGAGGGGGGTATGAAAATGCAGATGAAGAAGGCTGCGAGTAGGTAACTACGCGCTCATGCCTGATAGATGAGGTAGGTGGGAGCGTTGGCGGGCGAGGGGGGGTTAGCGTCGACCCCCAGCACTTGCCCGCCTGATACGCGGCGAACGTCGTAGCGTCGAACCGAAGACGAACCGAAGACGTGCCTCGAGATCGCGTCTATAGATTGATCTATCAAGCAATCGACCGGCGGGCTCACACTGCGCGGACAGATTGACTGGCAGACAATGCAATCGATGTATGCATATATGCATGAATGAAGATGCGAAGCAAGAAGACCACACATAGCAGGTAGCAGGCGACGGTGTCGTCTAATAAAGATAGGCGGGACGAACGGCGTACGGCAGCGCTACTCGTCGGTAGGGTACACATAGAGTATACGTGCATACAGTATGACCTAATGTCATCATCAAGATTGCTCGGAGTCGTTATTTATTTTCTGTTGTTCTTCGTTGCCTGTTTCCCTATGAGGTTCTCTTGTTTCGTTTCTCCTCCTTCTCCTATCCTTCCTTCTCTCGTACTTCATCTTATTTAATGTGTGTATTGTCCTGCAGAATTTACAGCAGTGCAACGATTGGAAAATACTACTCGAGACGTTATACTGCTGTTCTGTCTGCGTAGCAGCCTTATCGTATGCATGCGGTGTTGTGTTTCAAGTTGCAGGTTAACCACAGTAACCACAGCATGGCAGTTTATAAGAGACAACTCATTTTACAACACAGAAGTAGAATCGTAAATATTATTTCATACTAGCCACGCACTAATTGCTTCACCTGATGGCTGCACTCGGCAGCCACACATAAAAACATTCACCATCCTTCACAAAAAAAGGACTGAGATACTATTGTCCTCGCCCGCTATGTTCAAACGACAATCAATCACCCTTTAACCACTTCCTTAGCCTAACGTCCGTTTTATTTCAACGACCTTTGCGGGTGACGGTGGCATTCCCTGTATTGCACTTATGTGCATTAGAGTGGCCTATAACGCATGTGTGTTTGTAAGCACATCATACCTGAAATAAAGTTTACTCAGACGGTGTACTCCATGTATGCGTCGTGGTAGAGCGACGGCTTTTACTTAAGGTGTTTAGTGTCAGCAGATATGCGTGAATGATTTTGTAAGTAAGATAATCATCAAATTTTGTCTCGCCATAAAATGTCCTACTTAGTTGTCTCGGCGAACCAAAAACTGGAACTTGCTTGGCTCGAAGTGCGCAACACTCTAGGGAGACGACGACAACTGATATTTCATTTTTTGCTTTCATTATTTAAGTGCCCTATAGTAATATATATATATATATATATATATTATATATTATATATATATATATATATATATGTATATATATATATATATATATATATCTGAACGTATACAGGCACGATAAAGCACGGGCTACATACAGCATAAATAATTTAAAAGTCATCTAACTAGCAGTTATTCACGATTTGAAATTACGTATTTCTAGTGGAATGTAGGTGTATCCTGTTTCATTGATACAACATTACATGAGTCTCATTAGGAAACCAATTCATTTGAGTAATACATTTTAATTCTTTTTTCAAGTTACTAATATAACATAACATAGGCCATTATCTAATGAATGTTATCACTCGACCATACCCGCCTGGTATTGCTTTCTCTAAACACACAGATATCTTTAAGTGTAATACAAACGTCTGACAAAATGATATATATATTTTTTAAAGATTTATTTAAATTTAATTTGCTCTCTTCTACCTAAATTAACTGTTTCCCATTACCTAAATTGCCATTACGCCTATATATATATGCTTTTTTCACTGGCCAGACCCTTAAGCTAACCTACAGCACGGCGTACAGTTCATAGCTCTGCAATCGATCGTCGTCAATTTCTTATAGAAACGCCTTAGCGGCACCAGCCTACCCCATGGGTAACCCAGTGAGAAGACAGGTTTGTCCCCACATTGCTGTGACTACTCCTCCTCCCTCGCATGTATCCCTTACCCACATATAACACATGCTGGGCACGGCGTTTCCTGCCGCTGTAGCATTACATGAACATTTGAAGACATACCCAGATCGTTTGTCTCGTTGAACGTGACCGCATTGTCCTCGAGTTTACTGCCAGGAGAAACATCTGAAGAAGGAGGTGTCGCTAGCACGGATCCTGCTCGTAGAGATCGCGGCGATGATCCGAGACATGCTGTCCTCGGCCGTGAATGCCGCTGGTTGCCCGCTCTATACCCTGAAATCGTGAACATGAACCAGCAGAACGATACATTGAGATTGGCGCGGCAGGTCCCGATCTTTCTTGTCGGTCGGCGTTCTCCTAGTCGCACGCTAGGAGCCGGACTTCAAGAGGCGGTGGTTCTTCCATCTTTCCCTTCTCTCCTTCCAGTTCTTTGGTTTCGGCCAACTTTGCTTGACGACAAAGGACTCAGAGGACCACAACCACCGCGTTTGCGTCTATAAGGAAAAAAAACGAGAGCACACGAGAACAGGGAGGGCTGACGGTAACGGGGAGGGCTCGGAAGAGATAATGCAGAAATGTCTCAGATGATATCCCTGTAGCCGCCCGCAAAGTCGACGGCATTGTAAGCGAGTGCAAGGCGAAGGAGCGAAACCGTGCTGGCTCGACAGTGATGGTGCGTCTCAATCCCCCGGGGGGTGGGTGGGATGTTGGCCCGGAGGGTATAGCTGTATATGTGCGTATGTCGTAAAATCATATCCCTGCTATCTAATCGTAGTCGAGACAAGTTGTTTTGGCGAAGTCCAAGTACCACCAAATACTGCCGCCAAACGAAGCCGCCAGCCATTGTGATTTCTCGTCGGTGGTGGCGACGACACGAACGAGGCAGTGGTTTCAGTGAAGTGAAGGCCCATGGGCCAACCAATAGCGACGTCGGCCGGACGCCGATCATAGCGTAACTGGACCGCGGCTAGTAAGGAAGGTGATTTATTAGCGATCTACAATATACAGCGCTGATCTGATTGTGTTTTTTGATTCCCTCGTCTGTTGCGTTGAATGGACGTCACTTAGGTAGAATGTTTCCGCATCGCGTATATGCTCGAGGGAAAGGCGATTGGCGGGAGAAACTGTCGGGCCATACATAAACCGTTATTCCCTGATCGCTCTAGTGAAAATTCGTCGGGCTTGCCAACTTTATCAGGACTTGCCAACTTTATCAAGGACTCAAGACAAAAATACTCTTTACTTCGTTGGTGCTCCATCAGCACTCTATTGGGTTTCCAAGTAAAATCTAACGGCATTGGGGAGTTAAAAGGAGTTAAAACGTGATATCGAGCGAGCGCCCGGGTTGCCAGGGTAAAGGTTGAACAAAAATGGCTAATTTACATAGGTAGGCTGAGATGGGTGAATGTGCCTGATCAGTGAAGGACAGGTGTCGTGTAGTTTAAACAAAGTTTATTACTGTAAGTACCGCCCAGGGACCAAAGCGTGCTATAAGGGTCGACATGCTCCTTGTATTTATAGCACGATTCTGATCGGCTGGCAACCTACAGGGTGAGTAGAACATTGTGCGTGTTTTTGTAATACTTCATCTTTGTTCATACCAGCCAACATCACTCGAAACAATTTTCTAGTTACTTCTTTAATTTCAACCGTTGGAGGTGCAAACACAAATTATCGGCAACCAAACTCTATCAAGGGTGCTCGCAGAAGTTGATAGGGTTAACAGCAGCATGTTGTTGTTATCGTCGTTTGTGTATGTCATCGTCATATCCGCGAATCCTAAAAAGCAGATAGCGCTCGACCATTGCCAATGGTCAAACTTTAACTGAGGCAGGACAATGAACATTTGAGTCTGTATAGACCTGTAAGTTCATTTATGAACGAGATGCCACAATACTCTGAGCCTGACGAGTGAAGAGAAACGTGGGTTTGCGAGTCCCACACTAGTTGTTGTAGTTTTCCAGTACCGCACATATTATTACTTCTGTGCATCGTTCCGACACTTCTATAGTAGATAAAATTGTTGACCAGTCAGTCTTACCAATGGTGCTGGTTTGAAAGCTTAGCTCTAGAATTTAAACGTCATTGGTTAGTCAGAGTGTATCCTTGTCTGGACATGACGTGCGCGAAGTACGTATTCTTGCTTGCCACAAATACCGGCAACGGCTGGGTATAATCTCTGCGATTGGCATGCATTGCGACAGTTTGTGATGCCTGCAAGATTAGACAAATTCTGCATTAGCGGCTGATCATGCGACACAAGTGTCCGTCGCGGTATTTGTGAGACACTGCGCGAACGGAAGAGAAAGCAACCACGGAGTAGATCGAGACAAAAATGTAGCTACAAGTGTAGCAAGCTATATTGCTAGATTGCGAATGCAAAAGCATGCAATAGCAATGATGCAATTGCGGGAATTAACTCTAGAGTTGTGCTATTTGTCGTCGATTTTCTTATAGCGGCAGCTTCTAGTCCACTAAGTGCTGGCGGTTGGCTTACCTCCCGTCAGCACCGACGGTATGCCCGTCCGGCCAAGGTGCTTCTCGGCCGCACTCAGCAGCGGTATGTCACGCCCTCCGATCTAGTGATGCTCGTCAGCTCGGGTTTCTTGTTGGGCGTTCTGCCTAGCCTAGTGCTTGGCCACCACCGACTGCCGAAACTGGGAATTCCGTAGCTACCCAGTCAAGGAGCACAGACATGAAGGACAGTTTGCTCTATCTTCGCGTGCCTCTTCCACCTCCAGGGAGAGGAGAGAAGGAGGGGGGGGGGTCGGGTGGGCGAAGAGAAGGCTGCACGGTTTGACGATACCGTGGCGATTGCATTGCACTGTGCTATACCGCCATTCCCCCTTATCGCCCTCTCTCTCTCTATCTCTGTATGTTGTTCTTTTTGTCGCTATGTAACCTATCTCAATGCATACCAGTATCTTTCTAATATACAAGATCTCCCTTTTCCTCTCTCTCTCTTTCGAGCACGCTCTCTCTCTCTCTCCCTCTCTCTAGCGACCTCTTTGCTGCTGCTCCCCCCGCTCAGATCAGGGTGCGGATGCGTTTCATTGGCGGTGAGGAGATAAACGCACGGGACGGGAGGCGGAGGAGATCGCGCAGCAGACGACACTACTAAAGTAAAGTGACAAATGGCCACATGGGAGCGTCGACGGGCGGCAGGGATGCATGTCTGCCTAACCTGTCTACCATGTCGTTGGGTCGACCAGAGTGTCGCCGAGTGGGTGGTGGGTGCGTGGGTGTTTGTGTGGTGTATGGTTGTGTGGCTTCTCGTACATCTAGGTGGTTAGTGGTCTCGGATTTACTGCTCTTGTTAGTAGAAGCAGCAGGCGCAGCAGCAGCCGCAGCAGTTGCAGGAGCAATCTGATCGTTGTCGTCCTTACCGTTGACGACGACGACAACGACGACGACGACAACGACGACGACGACAACGACAACGACGACTATGCAAGGAGAGTTCGGAGAGCTTGCAGTGCTTCAGGGTGATAGAGCCGGGGCCACAACAGAAGGCGCCGATTCGACAGCGCGTGTGCGCAACGGGCTTGCTTTCCCGTTGTTACTTCACCACCTCCAGAAGCTTCTCCTCCACCACCACGACCATCATCATCATCTTCATCAGCATCATCACCACCACCATCATCAGCATCATCACCACCACCACCATCATCACCATCATCATCACCATCGTCACCACCATCATGGCAGGGAAGAGACCAACAAAAGGCCGACCAGCTGCTGCTAGCAAGGCAGTGCTCCTTTGCGCCCGGCCACAATTGGCCTAGCCAGATGGTTGCTCCATAGAAGAGATAAGCGGTCATGAGGACATGGGACAGGCGGCGCGTTCGTTCATTCGTTTTGGCATTCGTGCTGGCGGGCCCGGTGAATGGTGGCTCCACAAAGGCGTAGGTAGCGTGGCTGCCACGTCTATGGCACGCGTGTATTCGGCGCGGCTCGAAAAGGCAACGGCTGGCTGAGAGTGGAACTGAGAGTGTGTCTGGTTATAGATTGTTCGAAGGCCTTCGCGGACGGACACTCGATGCGGGAGGCGCTTCAGTCTCACGCTCAACTACGAGTGTTGGCCACGTAGCGCAACTTTTGTTACATTGTTAAGCTTGACATGGTATGCAGCGGAAGATAAATTAGGCAGGCATCGATTTACAGTAATGTGATACGCTTCTTCTGGACGCCATTCTAACACTTCTTAGAGCAACTGTGTATCAGTTAGTAGACGTAGTATACAATACAATTCTAGAAAACAATAACGTTACGTTAAAGATTCTAAGCAACAATATAGCATTGAGTTTCGTCAGCCACAACGCCTTAACGATAACAGTAACGGAGGTACCCAAGGGAGTACCTCCGTTACTGTTATTGTTGAAGCGTTGTGGCGAGACTTTAACCGTAAAAGAATTCAGGGGCAAAAAAATATAGCCTCTGGAGATAAAAATATTATTTAAGGAGTGTCCATTTCCGGTTGCATAAGTTTTCACCGCAGCGACAAGAAGGGGAACGATAACGTGCAAACTGAAAACGGGTTGAGGTTGTCCTTATCACCAAAGACAACGGAGGATATAGGCCCATGCCTACTGAATAGACTGGCGCACGGATATAAATCAGTCATTGAAAGGCTTAGGAACCTCGCGGAGGAACATGAGTTCCTTTCAAGGATCAGTGTTTGCCGCTACAAAGTTGCTAACAAGGCTTATCTTTTACATGGCTCGACATATACATGATTTTTGTTCAATCCTTCTAGGCGTCAAAAACGCCTTCAAGCAGCCTCCCGCGGGGGACAACACTGGAAATGTTAGTAGGAAGTAAAACTACTAATGAGGGCAGAAGTGCCGCGGGGCTCGGCCTCTAGGCCCTGGAACCCAGCGTATGATGACGTCCTCTGCTAGGAACCTCCTACAGGCGGTAGAGATGATTACGTATGCTGATAACCTGACCATCACGGTACAGGGAAAAACTGCAGAAGAACTGAAACTGCATGCCCCGGAAAAACACGAGGTTATACTGCTGACGGGAAGGAAGAAGGTTGGCCTATTAGACTATACCCGGTGAATCAGCAAACAAAGCCAGTCAGAGAGGCCACATAAAAATTTGCTCAGCCAAATAGACCAATGTAATCGTAAAGATTCAGACATTTAATCACGGACCAAGAGAATGCAGGTGCAGAAGTTTTGGAGAACAGACTGCTAATGGCGTTAGCTGATAGAGTCAATCGCGCCCTTTTGGTCTCCTGGTCTGATTCCACGCCTCTTTGAAAACAAAGACGTTAAGAGAAATTTCAAGAAATACCTAGAGAGTGCCGGTCCTCAGGAGTATCCAAACGTATCGCAAGGTTAGCGCTAACACTGCCCTGGGGCTGGCAGGAGCCCTTGCTTGGGATCTAAGGTAGGCGGAGAGGTAAACATTGTGGGACAACGGCCTGAGTTGCAGTAAGGAAATAGAAATAGCAAAATCAATGTAGGCATGGCAGTCCAAAGAGAATTCTATGCCATCTAGAAAACCAAGGCATATACTTTGATCCCTCATCGCAGTCATCAAAAAATTGATAACGCGGCCTGGGGAAAACTGAACTAATACCTCGCGCAGATCTTCACGGGGCATAGGGACCTTCATACAATCAGGACACTAATATCTAGTATTCTCAGAGCGGTTTTAAACAGAATACAATTATCCTCGACTGTAATATAGTTAGTATTGCGAATACATGACTTATTTAGGTGTAGCAAAAGTTACGCTTGTAACGACTAAGACTCAAGAAAAATCTCGTTTATCAAAGAGAAAACTAGCTCAATAGCTAAATGATACGAGTATTTCAAGCACTGGTTCTTTACAAACACTAAGTTCTGCTGTCTTTGTCCCACTTAACTGGTAAGGGTCACCCAAAGCTTTCTATAGCCAGAATACGAAGCAAACCACTTACGAAAATCCGAGCCGAACTCAATATCTACGGTAACGATCAGAAGGATATAAGGATGCACCAAAAAGCCTCGCAGGTTTAACTATGCCCCTGTGTAAGCTTAAGATAGCTTGGATGTCGAATATTGGATTAAATATAGTGAATCGTGTTAATAATATATTAAATGTAGGTATTTTACCAGTTGTTTATAATTGTCCGTTTCCCGTCTGGAATGCGGTTTTATAATTAGTTAAAACAAATCAACGTTTAAGCTAATAAAGGTCCGAAGACTCTAGTAGCGGATGTAGGGCCCGATGAATCTACATCAGCCAGAAGTTGTGGGCAAAGGTGGAATATTATTTGAGTTGAAAAAGGCTGGCATCGGGTACAACTAGACTAGGTTTACTAAACTTTAGGGGGCACATAGTTTGTCGTCTTTCCCAACCTGCATTAACAGGCGCTACATTAGACTCTGTGCATGCAAATATAATCAATGTGCGTTTTGGTGCGCTTCACTCAAGGCTGTTTTTTAACTGTAACTTGCGTAATACAAACACGTATGTGATCGCATGGTACTGCATATGCTGCTAAATTGGTCTACTCCTTAAGAAGTGTTTACTTTTGCGTATTTACAGTGCGTATATTGCTGCCTAGCAATTTCTGCAGCATACAATACTGAGTGTCAACCTCCTGTTTAGAGTGATTTCGCTTTTCAAGTAGTTCCAAGTACGTTCGATGAAAGAAGCATACACGCTTTATTATTTGTAGTGTTGTTATTTGCGGCAAGTGTGTGTGTGTATGTGTGCTAGAAGTTTATTTTATGCTGAAGATCGACACAAGTCTGTGTTGAGTTTGAAATGTTGAATCAGAAATTGAGAAATCTCATCCCGAAAGCTGTTTCGGCCTTCACTATCCGTATTGTCTTGAGTACTATTTTTAGCATTCTTAGAAGCGGCTTTTTCAGCTATGCTTCTTGACGACATATGACATACTCAACATGCCCCAATACGGTGACGCTTCCCGACTTGTTTTTCTTTGTGTGGTACTCGGCGATAATATATCGGACTTAAAGATATATTAGCAGTACTCAAACTTCCCGTCGCATATATATATATATATATATATACAGTGTTTACGACGGGGAGTTTGAGTACTGCTAATATATCTTTAAGTCCGATATATTATCGCCGAGTACCACACAAAGAAAAACAAGTCGGGAAGCGTCATCGTAATGGGGCATGCTGAGGGTTATAATTAGTGAGGAAAATAATACACTTTAATATAATTGTGTTGGCAAAAAAACATTTAAGATGTATAGGAAAACACAATATTGTAACAAACGACGACATTTGACTCAAACGTATACGAATCGTTGTTGTGTAGAGTAAATCAGGAGCGTAATTGGCGTATAAACTCACATGACCTCTTCACAGAACTCGGAAACTTTAACAAAAAATGATAACTATTACCGGCAAGCCCTTAGCAAGGTCTATTTTACCTAAAATATATGTGCATCAATATGTGTAATAAATCAATTCTGCACTTTTTTACTTTTTCCTTGTGGTATGCGATGTATCCAGCATTCCACTAATGACGTGTATTTAGCCAATTGTAGCGGCGTGGCGACAGACGAGGCAGTCTTGTGCTACCTCTAGTCGAATCCCAGATAGAAAAATTCCTACATTCGTTAAAGTAGGGCACCCAGATATTACTTATTCGAGTTGCCTCACTCCTTGTTTTTTGTACGCAGTGTTTTAGAGCTGGTGATTAGATCCAGCGGGAAAGCGCGTTGTCTTCCAACAAATAAAGAACACCACTATACTGCATTCTGTAAATAGTGCTTATAAGAAAGATTAACCATCGTCACGAGTGATTACATTTCTTCAAATTTTCAAAACTGTACCTTGGAGAACAAGACGCAGTAGCCAATTTACTATCGAAACAGAAAAAACCCGGGAAATCAGAGCCTTTAGTTAAGTGCCTTATTTTTTTCGCTCTCTCTCTCTCTTTTCCTCTCTCCGAGCCTCTATGTTGGCATGACTTAGCCAAAATTGGAGAAATTACATTTTGATATCCGTTCTTTCCACAGCTGGCTTGAGGCGAAGCTGATTTATCGACTCTACCACCGTTGGCGAGAGTTGGCAAGCCGAAGTGCATCGGGTTTGTAGTGCAGATAGAGCTAGCGCAAGAACAATGAGCTGCCTTATGTTCCTCCTCTATCATTCTTCATCACCTGCTCCCCGTACGGTTGGCAGCGATCCAACAACAGATCAGCAGCAGTGGGCTGGCTTGGTTGTTTATCGGTTGCGTTTTGTAGAGGTAACTTGTCAACAACAACAGTATCAGCAGCAACAACAACAACATTATCAGCAACAACAACAACAACAGCAACAACAATAACAATAACAAAGACGACAACACAGCGTGTTTTTGTCATCGACCCGTCCGCCAGATAGCCCCACACAGGGTAGTTTCCAAACCCCCGAACCCGAATGTCGTCCTTACTCCTCTGCTCTACCGCCCGCGTTGCATTGTTGCACCCCGTTGGGCAAGACTTCCTCCCACAATGTTCGCATGGTGGTCTAAACGTTTGGTGTTCTCCTACGCACTATCGCCGCGTCGTCGCCGCCTCGCTGCAGTGGCCATACGATACGAGAAGTTCGTGTGCCTGCTTTGTATATCGGTGCAATTTGGCTACACGATATACGCGCACCCCCCGTCGGGACGCGTATGGCGTATCTGGCTACAGACACCACCACTTGTTGGCCTCGGGTCGCCTGGCGTCGCTCGATTCCGGTCGAGGCCGCTATTATTAGCGAGGGCCCATGGCTATGCGAGATGTGTGTGTGTATGTGCTATGCGAGAATAATAATGCTCTGCTGGTTGTGCACGCACGCCAGCTGCCGGGCGTATCATACCGTGTGCGTCTACATAGCCAGATTGATTCAGTCAGGGCTGTGATGCGGCGGCAACAGTCCGCAAACGCGCGCCTGACAAAGTTATGTTGACGGCTACCCGAAAAAGCCTGCGAACCTAACTGCGTTCGTAGTGCGCGTATTCACGATTCAGCAGATACACC
Source organism: Dermanyssus gallinae (assembly GCA_003439945.1). Classification (NCBI taxonomy): domain Eukaryota; kingdom Metazoa; phylum Arthropoda; class Arachnida; order Mesostigmata; family Dermanyssidae; genus Dermanyssus; species Dermanyssus gallinae. Next base: position 30,148 of record QVRM01002516.1, on the reverse strand, counting down.
TTCCTTCAACTTTATCGTCATGCACGAGGAACATTCGGGGACATAGTTTGTAGTACATTGTGATACACACGCAATCAAGAGTTGCACATTTTAGAAATCGCGAATATATATATATATATATATATATATATATATATATATATATATGTATCGCAGGTTCGGGTCCTGAACGGCGTTGGGGAACAATTGTTTACACCCCGTTATGAGTTAAATAAAAAGTTTATACTCTATATATATATATATATATATATATAATGTATAAGGTTATTCCCAGGCTATCAAAAGGGGGTTTTCTGCCTTACCTCGATTAGGTATATTCTGAATATATACAGCAACGCAATTTATGTAAGCGTAAATACCTAATCATTGTGATAAACAGTTTTTTTTCAAATACAAACCGAAATATATACTTTCTAATGCCATGTCATGCCACGCCGTCACTTATGGCACATGTATTGGAGAACGGAGATCCTTCACTGGTTGCCGTATGTTGATATTTAGACATTGGATGTTGTTACTGGCTACGCTATGGATGGATAGATTTATTATTCGCTTGACATGTATACCTAATTTCACATGTTACCCGTTTATGTCAGGGGCGCGTAAAGCGGCTGCATACGCGGACACTTTGGACTATCTAGAATTTCCCCAATAGTCCTTGTGGCAGCATGGTCGCTGACTCTAAACGGTATAGTTTTAATAATCTATTCTCAATGAGCATCGCTTAACGAAAATTCGATCAACAACAGAAATCGAACCGGCGACTACCAGGTAGATAACAACATGACTAGCGCACCAGCCCCCGAGACCACTCCGCCACATCACGCCGCCCTCGTGAGAAAACCGATCTACCAGGCAGAGGATATCGAGAACCTCGTTATTGTGCAATACAGTCACAACGACAGCCTCACATACTACAGTACAGCTGATTGTATCTGAAATAATAATGCAAACAAAGCAAATACTTCGTCAACATCTTCACAAACCTTTAGAAAACAGCTAAAGGCGTGAACGCGAGCAAAGTGAAGAGGAACGAGAGAGACAGACAGTATCCCGCCAGATTGCAATGGAGGTCGAGCCGATGGCGTGGTGGGTGCATTCGTCTGCACCTCGCGACCGGAGGAGACACTTAGCAGGTGCGCGGGTTCGAGCCGCCCACCGTTGCACCGATTTGTATTTATAGGAGTCCGTCTATGAAGCAATACGAAACGCAGTCCCATGAACGTGAAATCTTAGCTGATTGGGGTCAGCCCGAAAACTTTAGATTGCAGCGGAGGCGGAGGCTCACGCCTCACTAGCATAGCATCGGAGAGCAAACGGATGCGTCAAACGCCGCCTGTCCATGTTGCCCATGTGTCGGCATTGTTGTTGTCGTCGTCGTCGTCGTTCCGTCGACCAGCGACGATTGTAATTGTGCGAGAAGAGCTCGCTCACTCACTCTATCGCGATTTGTTGTCGACAGTCGAAGCTGTGAGGTTCGTAGCGGTTTGTTGCAACACAATCGCAAGCCGCAAACGAAAGGCTAGCTCAACTCTCACGACGAAGTGCAGATCCCGACGCCCGCCGAGCGCGACACGACCTTGGTCGATCAACCCTACATGTGATCTTGCGGGGAGTCCGTCTGTTGAGCGGCCGATGCCGTCTCGTCGACGTCGTCCTTTTACAACACCACACGCGCCGTGCTTGGTGGATTGAAGTCGACGCGTCGAGCGTGTTTTTCGTCGGTCGGCAACCCGGCTCCCGGAGCCCAGAGAGCAGAACAAGCTCTGGCTTCCATCATCAGATCACGATGCGAGATTGTAAAAGTAGAGCGGTTGCCGAGACGCCCACAACACACACTGCCCGGCCAGCGAGGGCAGCTCAAACAACTTGCTCAATGGATGGCAGACGCAGAAACAAACGCGGGATGAAAGGAGATGCTGGCGTTATTATAAATATATATATATACATTTATAAATATATATATATATATATATATATATATACATTTATAAATATTTATATATATATAAATTTAAATATATATATATATATATATATATATATATATATATATACAGGGCCATTCATATTGTTGTGCACGCATTTCGAGGTTTGATAGAACTCGGCAAGAAAATAAGCTTTCCCTATGGAGGGAAGACGTGGAAACGTCTTGTTTAGGAGAGAGAGTGAAGTTTATAAATGTAGTTTTTCTGCCTTTTTTTCCTACATAGTTGTGCGAAATCTCTGTTTGCGGGAGAATCACTCAACGCATGAAGGAACCGATTACACCGGCGTGTTCGGAGGAAAATTCTGCACAACGGAAGACACTTAACTAGCTTACGTAGCAAAAAGCTAATACCCAGATTAAAGAAAGTCATGAAAAGTCGATATTTTACGTTAACGCCTTTTCATGAAAAATCGTAAAATGTTTCCATTGCGACCAAAAATGTACGTGCGAAAGACCACTCTCACGCAATAGCAAATTTAATGCCCATCATTTTCGTATCAAGGTGATGGTGCTGCATTACGTAGTTGTCAAGTCACTAAGCTTTTTCGACAGTCATAGTTGTTATGTTTTACGTGCAAGTTTTCACGTTCAGAACCGTAAAAATTTGCCAAGGCGTTTCCGCCCTCTCCTTCCACTAGGAAAATTTATTCTCTTGTTGAGTTCTACCAAACCTCAAAATATGTACCTAACTTTCTCATACGCCCCATGGAAATATGCATGCCTTCGCTTTCGATATGGCTATCGAAAAAGCTCAGTAATGGTGCTGCATTACGTAGTTTTCAAGTCACTAAGCTTTTTCGACAGTCATAGTTGTTATGTTTTACGTGCAAGTTTTCACGTTCAGAACCGTAAAAATTTGCCAAGGCGTTTCCGCCCTCTCCTTCCACTAGGAAAATTTCTTCTCTTGTTAAGTTCTACCAAACCTCAAAATATGTACCTAACTTTCTCATACGCCCTATGGAAATATGCATGCCTTCGCTTTCGATATGGCTATCGAAAAAGCTCAGTGACTTGACAACTACGTAACGCAGCATCATCACCTTGATACGAAAATGATAGGCATTAAATTTGCTAGTGCGTGAGAGTGGTCTTTCGGACGTACATTTTTGGTCGCAATGGAACATTTTTATGAAAAGGCGTTAACGTAAAATATCGACTTTTCATGACTTTCCTTAATCTGGGTATTCGATTTTTACTACGCAAGCTAGTGAAGTGTCTTCTTGTGCAGAATTTTCCTCCGAACACGCCGGTGTAATCGGTTCCTTCATGCGTTGACTGGTTCGGTTCTCCCGCAAACAGAGATTTCGCACAACTATGTAGGAAAAAAAGGCAGAAAAACTACTTTTATAAACTTCACTCTCTCTCCTAAACAAGACGTTTCCACATCTTCCCTCCATAGGGAAAACTTATTTTCTTGCCGAGTTCTATCCAACCTCGAAATGCGTGCACAACAATATGAATGACCCTGTATATACATATATATATATATATATATATATATATATATATTATAGCTTTGTGTTTGACACGTTGACGGATGCAGCAGTGAATGATCGCTGCTGCCGGTCGATTGATGTCGTTTGTCGTCACTCGAACGACGTTGAATTCGGCCAACTTTGAGTATTCGTAAGAGCTTTTACCTTGATCCAGGTGTTGTAAGCGCTTCTGTGCTTCTTCAACGCTAAAATGTGCTGTGCACCTTCTGTGTGTAAGAATTAACGGCTGCACACACCACCAGACTTATGCTGACAATTCGACGAACCTCATCTAAAAATGCTTGGATGTATATATATATATATATATATATATATGTGTATATTCGGAATGTAGTTTATTTGCAAAACTGCATTACAAATGAAATTTTATAAAATATAGTGAATTTACACAGTCACAGGGTCTTATATACAAGTGTGTACACAGTAAACCGGTGATCCAGCTCATCGGTGTGATACAGCATTGTAGCAAAGAAATACGCTCAACACAATAGAATTGCCGACCCTTTGTATGGTGGCTCCTACAACTTATGATTCCATTAACATCTCCACAGTTCTTTACTTCGCAACGTCTGCCAATACTCTCGTCGGTCTATTATACCAGAGCCAGAAGAAATATACTTTTTTAATTCCCGCACAAAAACACTCACCGAGGAGAGAGATCTTATGCGTCCTGGTAGCGCGCTCTAATGCGGCAACCGGCACAATAGAGAATGGGACCTAAGTTTCTTTCTGGTCCGCAAATACTATCGCTCGACGAAGCCGCTTATTCCGCCTAGACACCTATATATATATATAAAACTGCGCACTAATTGTAACCCTCATCTGTAAGAAAGTATAGCATCAAACGAATATTTACAAATATTTTATTACGTAATCGTGAGAAGGAGCTCTCGGGGTAATCGAGAAAAAAACATAATAAGTCTTTTTTTTAAATGTCGCGCCTAGTGGCGTGATGCATTCGCGTGCGCCTTACGGCCAGAGGAGACACATAGTTGCACGGATTCGATCCCCGCCTTTGCACATGTGTATTTGTGGGGCTCGTCTTATGAAGCAATGCAAAATTAATTCCATGAACGTTAAATGCTGGCTGAAAGCCAGCCCGAAAAAAGGTATTTTGTGTTATATATTAAATGAATTGTTACTTTGCCATACGTTGCGGCAAGTGGCCTGTATAAAAGCATATCAATAAAACAACTGATTGATTATTGGCAATCACCACACAGCCCATGCTTCTTCCCGCCATGGAACTTGTTAGTAAGTCGGTAGTATGGATCACAAGTATATTCATATATGTATTTATGGGTAGTAGTATCTTCTACATGCAGACCAGAATTCTGCCTTTAATATTATGTTCCAAGTACACAAGTGCAAACATTACTAATTTGCAATTTATAAATAGATTTACTCCTAATAATAGCATTATTATCGCTACTTTGCGGTTACCTGCAGTAATTAGAAGCTTAACTCAAAATAGTACCCCTATATAAAAACCTCTATATAATAGTTATACATACTTGGATGTATCAGCCCACCTTGCGTATCCAACCGCAAAATCCTCACTACAAATCCCATTTCCTAGTCGAAGATTTTCAGGTCTGATGTCCTGTCCTCGTGGACAAACGTCTTGATGAATGAACTTACAATGGCCTGCCGTTCGCTTCTTCTTCTTCCCTCTACCTGGCCACCTACACATACGTATGTAATGACTAAGTGCCTCATGTACCGCATGTCAAAACAGTACTGATGTCGCTGCAATGACGCATTGATGGTGTTGCCGTCAATGCCACTACTCGCAAACTGATTTGGTTTTCATCTAGCCTTACCAGCTACCGAGATGGTAGCAGGTATATTGAGCGGTCACTATCAGTCCAAAGCCGCTTTGAGTGTGTGGACAGCCTATCAAAATCCTGGTGCGAGCGGTTGGACAGCTGCAAATCGTCGATGTACGTTCAGTATCCTGTTACTCACTCATTCATTGCAAGGGCCGCTCGCCCTAAAACTCTATTCAATCACTTCGACGGTCCTTTGCCCCTTCTGAGGTGTTGCCGCCTTCTTCGGCCTCCTCGATAATTGGACGCTTTTGGTTCTCTTTTTCCTTGTTCCTTCGCCTTTCCTCGTCCTCTGCCTATATTTGTCGTTTTCCTTCCTTTTTTTTTGGCTTCTTTTTTTCTATCTTCCTGTCGTACGCACCTCTTCGTCTTCTTCCACGTCGGTCTCAAATTTCCCACGTTGACGGCGCCGTCGCCTCAACTCAGTGGAGAGACTAGTAGATGGGGCCGGGGGGCCGGGGGAAAGTGGGGTTGCGGCAAGAAGCGTATGCGCTGCATACGTGTCTCGGCCTCGCCGACCGCCGCCTTGTTCGACTGGCCAGTTTCGCGGGGGCTCAGTGTTTTTGTTTCGATTACTTCGTTTTCCGTCGTCAAGACGGCCAGCCTGGCGTCCGCGCCAGGGTGGCGACCGACCACCTGCTGCCCACTGTCGCTTCTGTTGCGGCCATTGAGGCTATCTCCGCTGCTACCGCTGCTGCTGCTGCAGCTGATTCAATTAGGATGGACTTTGCAAATAAGGGCTGAATAACGAACGAAAACGAGGAACACCGACGAAGTGCTGGGACGGCGACAACGAGCGGCGCCCTGTTGAGGCGGCGGGCCGGTCAGTCGGACCGACCAAGACAGAGAGAGAGAGGGAGGTAGAAAGAGGGAGAGAGGGGGAGAGAGGGGGGACAGGGGAGAGAGGGGGAGAGAGGGGGAGACGTAAACAGACGACGAGAAGTGCACTACGAAACGGACGATACCAATAGAAGACCGTTTGACTAAACGAAACGACTAGAGGGGGGCGCCAACCAACGGGCATCGGACGAACGGGTCGGAAACAGAATAGGAGAAGAGATGGAGAAAACGCGACGAGAGAGTCGTTGGCAAACACCTGGCGGCAAGATTTCAGCACCAACCGTCGGATGTGGGCGTGACTGACAGCTTACTTCATTTGACCACTGGTCTGTCGTGTTCACTACGTGGCAGCCCAACGTGTTTGTTTTGGTTCGGGCTAAATCTGCCTCGCTGGGCGCGGAAATTCGACGTGTGGCATTGGCGTTGAATCTTGTTGTATATAAATATATATTTACATATATATATATATATATATATATATATATATATATATATATAAGCGTATGTATGATGAGTGTATGCATGCATGCGTATATATACATGTACGTGTATACTATATATATATATATATATATATATATATATATAAATATAGTGCATGTATGTACGCCGTGTGTATTTGGTGCATTTGCAGGGAAATAAAGCGCCCGGAGCCGCGCTTCGGCGTCGGTTCACCCGCCGCCCGCGACGCCTGGCAAAGGCACTCACTCGTTAGTTACTCGGAGGCGAAGAGGATCTCGGAGAAGACGGTGAGGCGCGCAATGCAATTAAGTGCGTCGCGAAAGACCCTCTGTCTGCGCAGAGGGTTGGTTGCCTGTCACTGCTACAGGCCTGTGTCTACCGCCGACCTTACTTACTACGGGCTTACTACAGGCAGCAGCCGGCGCCCCGGTCTGCTCTCGTCTCTTTCAGCACGACTACGGTATTCCTGCCGCGATTGCCTTCGGCTTCAGCTAGATGTCGAGGAGTGCCATCGAGTGAGTTAGTAATGGCTGATGCTGCCGGGATAGTGGTTGTTGAGTGATGCCCGGAGACGCTGCTGCTGGACCTTTATGCTGCTGGCTTTACTGTTGCTAGAAAGAATCTGCTTCCTGAGCTGACTCTCTCAGCCAAGATTTAACGTCCATGGGATTGCTTTTCGCGGGATTGCTTCATAAACGGACCGTCATAAATACAAATGTGGAGCAACGGTGGCAGCGGCGGCGGTTCGAACCCAACCCGCGCATCTCGTATGTGTCTCCTCTGGTCGCGAGGCGCACACGAATGCACCACGCCAACGGGCTCGACTCTTACTGCTGCTGGTGTGGCGATCCTTCCGCTCTCCTCCGATCGTACCACGCCGTACAACAAGCATCCCGCATATATATATATGTATATATATATACGGCGGCGGATCCAAATTTCGGATATTTCTAAAATAAATCTATTTACTAAATATTCCAAAGTGCTTTTGTTCCCTTCTGCAATTACATTTGTGTGCATTGCAGATATGCCATATTGTTTTCCACGTTGCGAAACATTTTCAGGATTTAGCCGATTGAGCCGCTTGTGCGAATTTTCCTTTATACCATCTATACTCTTGAAACAATGTCCCTTCAAATTTGATTTACCTGTTATCACTATATCCGTTACTGTTCCCTGAAAGCAGGAAAACGCACGACGTCGCAGAGCCACGTCCGGTAAATAGGAAGGTTGCGGAAGTATTGAAATCTAATTTTTCATCTGATATTCTAAATTTAGTAACGATGTGTGCGCCAGTGACGGATGTTCCAAAGATAGCTTGCCCGCAGCTCAGACCTCTTGCGTCGGCCGCTTTGCATAATCTTCTTCAAATCAGGGCCTTCTGTTACCGACTAAAGATTTTATTTAAACGTCTCCCGACGGGCGTTCGTTTGTTGGGAAGTCAACATTTTTAGAACAAACTTTGCTGCCAGCTTTCTGACGCATAAAATATCAAGTCAAGACTGTTACAACTGATCCATATAATATATCCAATTTCTCGGCTATTGTCCTGATAATCATTTGGCGATTCTTTTAGTACTATGTCACAAACATTTCACAAACAAAAACCGAACATGGGTCATCCTCAGTCTCTCCTTCTTCATCGAAACATTGACGATACTATGTACACGCAGCGTGTGGGAACACTGCTTAGATACCATAAGTGGTTTGTCACATTTATATTACTAAATCCATATGATTTGGTTTTGAACACAGAACTTGATGCCGATTTGTTGCTCCTCGATTTTCTTCACTTGTTTCAACTAAATTCAATCAGTAAACGAATTGTACATGCATATATTTGTTAACTAAGCATTTATTTATGGAGTGCATAGAGGAGTTTCAACTAACATCTCCTCTGCTACATTTGCTCGTCGTTTTAAGGATAGCCTATTTTATTTTCCCTCGGTTTATTTAGTTTAGCACGCACTCATACTCTATTCCAGCGAACCGGACCGCCATCTACAGTTAATACTACCACTTTTATTGCTGTGCCATGCTGACTGGCGTGTCTTAACAGATAAACGCATTTATGGGTTGCTTGGTCCCATGTCAGTTCACCACAATTGTTGCTGATGCCAAAAGGAGTAACTCAGTTTAACGGATTTGTTCATATATGCATGCAGTCTTGTATACCGAGGGACTTTTAACTTCAAAGAATGATGAACGAAACGAGACAACGTCCAATGAACGGGCCGTTCTAGTTTGCCCTACGAGTAGCGATAAAAAATGGCATCATTTGAGTGCGACCGCGCAATTCCTTTTTTCGGACAGCCGGTGTGAAGCGAAAAGATCATGCTCGATTTTCGTGCGGTGGCATTTAACTACGGTGAGTACGACATGCACAATGTTTACTTATGAACAGGCTCGAGCCATCTGCAGTAACGAAGATGGTGTTATAGGCATTCTATTCACCCCGAGCAAGGGGTTTTTTTTTTTAGTATAGCTCGTTTGTCAACAATGTATATTGTATTCGGTTTTTCTTCTTCTGTCTGCTGTTTTCGTAGGTTGTTATGGGCAATACCGTCGTAGCCTTATTACCCACACCGGGCAAGATACGGGCCAGCAACCATCGTGTACGGACATATGTACGGCTAATGCATTTTCCCTACATGTATGTATGTACATACGCTATCCGTCCGGCCCGGCTAGACGACGCAAGGGGGGCTGTGTCGAAAGACGTGACGTTGCTCTATTCCCCCGCAACGCGATTCGTCCGTCTTCGGAAAACGTGCACCCGCTACGCATGAGCGGGTTATTCCGTAGGCTGGTAATCTGTTAGTCTCTATTTCCCTTCCTCTCTTCCTCTCTCTCTCTCTCTTCTTTCTCCCTCTGGGGGATTAGTACTTTGACAAGGCTCGCCACTGGAAACAGACATCTGCTGAGGGAGGGGAAGAGGAGAGGTAGGTCCACCTAGGCACGTCACGGCCGAGCTAATGTTAAGTCTGCGTTGTTGTCGCTTGCGACACGATTGCCGAGGAGCTTTCACGACTGAAATCCTCACTCGCATGAACAGCTTTTAGTTTATATGTATTTATAAATATTTCACTTCAGCTCGACTGTTTCTTACATAATATGTTCTCCTGTTTTATTTCTCTCTCCTCTCTCTCTCCCTCTCTCTCGTTCTCTCTCTCTCTCTCTCTCTATATATATATATATATATATATATATATATATATATATATATATATAGGGATAAAGGGATATAGTGTTTGTTTTAATGCCTAAAACTAGTTAATCTGTCAATAGGTTGTAGCATGCAACAAACGGTGTCCTTAGTTACATATAACTATAGAAGGTAGACTCTGTGGCTATGCCAAGCGTTGCTCAGCCTCGCGTGGTACAATATTACACGCAAATGCCAATTCATGATGATGCTTGGCGTACTCGCATTGAGCATCCGTTTGCCGTTCTGTACAAAAGTATCTGAGCATACGAAAGTGTTGTTTTTTTCGCACTGTCAGATGTCGGTGACTAGTAATGAACAGGTGTGCAATTGTGCATTGTCGTCGAGCCCGGTGGCGTGGTGGCTTAAGTCTGCGCCTCGCAACCGGAGTAGACACATAGCAGGTGCGCGGGTTCGAGCCTCACTGTTGCACCGATTTGTATTTATGGGGGCCCGTCTATAAAGCAACGTGAAAAACAGTTCCGTGGACGTTAAATCTTGGATGAGGGTCAGCCCGAAAACTTTACTTTACTAGTTGCGCTTTGTCGCGTATGTGGAAGGTTGCGAAGTATTGCGTTCCGCTGGAAGGCACAACACCAGCAAGTGGGTTGTCGACACCCCCACAGACCGAAGCGTATAAACCGTTTGTAGGAAAGACCAGGGACACTCGTTGTATGTAGCAGCAGTTTCAGAAACCGCGGGTTCCGTTTGCATATAGGTCGGGATGATAGAACGCTACCTTGCAGCTTTTCTTCGCTCAAAAGAACTGGGCACAGTTTAACGATACATCGCAATGCTATGTTTTCGTTTCATGTTCGAGTCCGTGATCCACTCGCAGCTAATTCAGCCGCCACCCTGTTGCGATATCGGACCCACTGTAGCGTGCGTTCACACCTTTGCAGTTTACATGACTTTGAGATTTATAGCACGTTCAAATGGAAAACAGCATAACTAGATCTAACACCTTTTAGAAAGGGGAATCGTCATGTACTTTAGAAATGAAACTCTGAGCTTAAAATACACCACAAGGGGCAGCACGCTTAAGCCGCCAAACAACAATAGACAATCTGGAGGTTGCTACTCTGACTGGTGTTGATTACGGTGCAAAAACTAGCCAAAACATGATGAATGAGCTTCCAGACCTTAAGCAGGATAAGATTCAAATGATATATATATATATATATATATATATATACAGGCACTGAACATTTTCTTATCATGTAGCTGAGAGGATCAACAAACGGTTGTTAAAATATTCGATGCGGTATGCTTTCATATCCACCGCCAAACAACAAATAACACAAAGGTTATATACATGTATCGTAAACTTGGCGACGTGCTATCTAAAGGGCTAGCGTGCTAGTCATGATTGCCATCTACAGGTGTGACGCCAACTCGATTCCTGGTTTTGACCGAATTTCCTTTGAGTATACTCGGTGGGAATAGAAGATAGGTCATTCAGTAGAGATTCAGCAAAATCGTAGCCACATAGACTATTGAGGAAAACCTAGATGTCTCAACATGCCTGCTTATGCTCCCGCTCTAAACGCCTGTGCTATTTAAAGTGACGTGGGCATTTAGCTGTATATATATATATATATATATATATATATATATATAAAGACAATAATGAGTACATCTATCTAAAGATACATTTAGTTATTCAATAGCAAAGCGGCAATGGACTTTGGTTCTTGCCTATAGTAGTGTGCCAGGAAGGTAGATGTTTGCGAAAAACGAAAAACCTGACTGTGCAATGCTGAATTACGAATATATTAATGTCCACCTCATCTTTACGTTAAACATTCTTAGATGGCTACAAGATACATCAACCTATTTGCATACTTGTAGGTCACAACAGCAACAATGCTTTTGCGTGTCAGAATGCTGCCAGTAAAAGATCGTTGTCGAGCAAGCGGCTGGCGGTAAGGTTCTGCGGGTCCATTTTCGTCTATCGTTTGTTTGCCGGCTTCGTGGCCGTTGTTAAACTAGTAATAATAGTAATGAAATACAATATCATTATCGATGCACTTTGACTGCGCTTGGTGTACAGAGGTCTTATACTAACTGTGATAAAATATTGTTGGTTGACACATTGTTGACAGTCTTTCTACATGTACCGTCTATTCAAATATTGGCCAAAGCCTAGGGCCTAGGGCCCATCCATCCGCTGTATCCACGAACGGTCTTCCGCCGTGAACTAGCCGGCGATTTTTATCGGTTCGAGAAGGCATTGCCAAGTGTGCCTTCTGTCTCCCAGTGGAATCTCCCTGGAATGTATGCGAATCGAAGGCACCGAGGCATCCGGCGAGGAATGCACTCGTAGTCCTGGGTCGAGCGTTTACGTATCATTAGATACGCATTTAATCAGCTAAGCGAGAACGCGCGGCCCGCTTGCCAGCCCACGTTATGCGTGTCGACAACGCCATCGGGCTGTACTCAACTCTCAGCTCTCGTTGACTGCCGCTGTAGACGTGAAGGTCATGTAATGCATTGCTATTCGTAGAATATATATATATATATATATATATATGCATATATGTATACGTGTATATATATGCATAGATGTGTGGGTACGCATGCTGGAGTGTACGGCACACGGAGGCCAGAAGACAGGTCGGCGGACAGACAAGTATTGCTTAGAGAAGTGCGTCCTCCGTCTGTCTGGAGGGCATTGGCCGGCGAGTGTGGGGGATCTGGGGTACTGTGGGCAAGAGGGAGAATAGGAATGCTATTGCACGCAGATGTCGTCCGGGAGACTCTGTATGCAGTGTCATCACGACGCCTGGATCGTGTTGTGTGAACAATCGTTACATGGCTGGGTCGAGAAAGTGCTACGGCGACCTCGCGGCATCGACGGCCTCGAACTGCTAACTGAGCGTACCCCGACTACCCCCACGCCCCCACGGCTACAGTGGCGTTTCCTAATAGAGCAAACACCGTCCGAGGTAGGATTGGGCTGGGCCGCCCAATGCGTGTCGAGTTCTCAGCGACGGGACAGAGGTCGACGCAGTGCAAGGTGATGCGAGGTTGGCGACAGGATTCTGCTAGCGCAATGGACCGTGACGTCATGATCGCAATAGGACACCACCTATCGCCACGCATATTGTGTCTATAGTAGAGAGAAGCAAGTGGAAAGGAAACCTACGGCGCAGACATATTAAGTGAACGATTTTATGTCATCATACGTTTGTAGCTGTAGTAGTGCTAATTACATTTTCTTACCCAAATACAATGCTTCAATCCTAGGAAACATAGTTAATTTACTCGGCCTTCAAAATCGTTCCTGCACACCTTGTTTTCGTCGCAAAAACTACGAATGCATTTGTGGACGAAGCAGTTTTTAGCTTTCATGTATATATATAGTGGTGGCGCACCCGTGCCACAGCATTTTACTGATGATTGTGTGAGTCTTTCTTTCTCTAACGTTTTTTTCTGTATTTCTCTGAGTGGAAGCTGGGCTTTACGGTGGGTTTGCGACCGTGGTTGTCTTTTGGTTCTCCCTAAGTTCTCAGTAGAAATGGAGGACTTCTGCGTATCTTCCTTATTGTCAAGTCTGTAGTCAGCGTCCGCCCTTTTTCCGCATTTTTTTGAAGGAGGTTAAATAGTGTTACATACTATTGCTGCGAGTAGGCAAGGGCAGGGTCGCACTTTATATATTGAGCAGCGTGGGACTCAATTCCAGCAAATGAATGTAAGCCTAGTGAGACACATACCCACACCTCGTCCTTTTAGCTTCACTCCCTGATTGCCTAGATCCCATAGAGCAACACTATCAGGAGAAGTGCCACTCGGATTATTTGGCCGGGGTTACTTACGGGTTCTCCCAACATTCGACGTGCTTTGTACCAACACCGGCCAACCCGCGTCATTCAAAATCGCATGATCTTCTAACGCAGCCGGCGAAAAACTTGCGCTCCTAAACCAATCCAAGGCCCCTTTATTCTTCAGTAGTTCTGTAGCCATAACTACTCATAGCTTTCACCCAGAAGTCGTGCTGCATATGTAGGCTACGAACTCTTTAAGGGTTCCTCTGGGGGATCTGGGATATTTGCTCGTGTTGCGTCTCTCTCATAAACCAATTCGTTCCCGAGTTTTGCAATTGCTGTGGTGCTAGCCTGTTCCAGTAGTGGCGCTTTAGAAGATTGTGGGTCGCATCATCTTAACTCCTTCCTGGCAGTAAACACTGCTGGCTAAGGGAGCTTTTCTAATTCGAAAAAAATGGCTTTCAAAGTCTGCATGACCCATGAGGATCTGCATGAGGTTATGCTTCTCCCCCCCCCCCCCCGGCCGGTCAATCCTTTTTTTGTTGTTTGGGATTAGTGTCGGGGAGTGTGTCCCGGTGCTTTAGAAGAAATGAAGTGCCATTTGGTTTGGACTAATTCGAGGGTCATGTGCTGACTACATTAAACAACGGCGATCGAGAAGCTTCGTGCGTAGGCAGCAAAACTACGCAACGATTCGAACCTCCATGGCAAGTTGTCATGGCTAAACGATTTGTTACGACGATCAACTTTCTTTACGACAGCAGCTTCCGTCGCCACCGCGTTTCCCAGCTAAAAGCGATAATATTCGCAGAACCTATTGAGTGACAGTCAGCGCGACCACTGGTTCACGTCTGAACGCCTTGAGTTGCGTCCCAGCACCCACAGCGGGGTCCCATCATACTTGTTCCATCACTATTATGCTCGACGATGATGCTAGCAAAACCCAAATGTATATATTCATATATAGCAACCAAGCAATTCCTGCCGGTCCGCATTGCCATTGCTGGAGGTTATGGCAGTTAGGAAGGCGAAACCCCACGCAGAGGTAGGCTCTCCTATACACGGAGCAGAGAGCGAGGAGAAGATTGCCAGCTGGAGGAGATGTTTTCCTCACAATCGGACGGGGAGCGCTGGCGCGTTGATTCGATATTTAAATTTGCCCCCATTCATTCATCCATACGTGTTTATCATGCGTGTGAGGTAGATCGGCACCATTGTTCCGTAACCTCAATTTTGTCCGACTGTTTTGTTGGCTGATATATATATATATATATATATATATACAGTGACGCTACGGCAACCGGCACGTACATACGTGCCTATTTGTCGTCTGCAATTTTTTTCTGAATTCGGAAGAGTTTTTCACGAATAGTGCTAAGTGATAGACGAAACAAGGGAGCAGTTTAAGACGCCACCCTTAGATGTCATCAGGACTGTGTACTTTCTAGCATTTTACGAATACGACTGAACCCCTTGCGTCGACAGAACGGTATATTAGTAGTATTAGTGTACTAATAGTGCTAGAGGTGTGCGACTTTGATGTTATAAATCGCAGGTTCACTTCCAACGTCACGCATAATCACGGCTAGATGCCGATAACTTGCTCCTTGGAAAACTTAGTCGTTCCAAATGAAAAAGAAGAATGGGACACTAGAGACGTAATTTGTTTGCCCTCTATTGTCTATTGCCGTAGGGTTTCTGCGAGCGACGCGCCGCATATACGTTGAACGTGTGTTCTGTTATCGTTATTTCTAATTCAGTAGCGACTGTTGTTACATTGACCTTAGCCCCTTTTTAATATGCGTTTATGTTTTATTATGCTATTGTTGTTAATGATATTGTCTGTTCGTCGTCAAAAATAGTGATCTGTAAGTTAATTACTGGTTAAAATAAATCTCAAATGAATAAAACGGCCAACATCATTTCTCGTAAAGAAATGGCGTAAATATATATATAATGCGCTCATAATATTTCGCGGAATCAGCATTTGAGCACAGAACTAATGTAGGTTGTTGTGGCATCGTTAGATTAAGACTTGTTTGTTGCATCTAACATGCATTGTGCAGAGATGATCAATAAACCAGAAAATAATTAAACGTTTATCTAACTAACTAAATCCCTTAGGACTCCTCTAGACCTGTTCCCGCTAGTGAAGTGAGCTCTACCCGAACTACTAGGACTAATTAAACAGACGTTAGCATTTCTCGCACACTTACCCGATCGTAACATTAAATTCTGTTCAAGATCATTTTAGTAAATTCAGCTCATAAGCGACACCTATATATTCGATTACGCACACTAGGAACAATTTCGACTTCGACTAAACGCAACACATTACGAAATGTCGCAAGTATATATATATATATATATATATTCCTTGGATGCTGGCAAGGTATTCCCACATTAGGTTTGACGTGCTTCACTATATGTATGACTATTATCCGCTATTACAAATCGCCGAGCAATGCCAAACGATATACTTTCGTCAAATAGTACATTCAAAAAGTCTTCTTTTCTTTGATTCACTTTCTGCAATGATAGTTTTAAGTTTTGTTTCTCAGTTCGAACTGGCCGTTTCTTCTTAGAAATCGACAGTTTTATGGGCGCCTTAGGCGAACCTGTTTTAAGTGCACTATTACTATCACTACGATTTTTATTGCCCCAGATATTTAGTGTGCGATTAGACGCTAAATTGATACGGAAACGGCCAACATCAATGGAATGGGAATTGCAGCAGATGGTCGGACGTTAATGCTTGTCTTGATACCGGCTCATTATCGTTTGCAGGCCGATCGGTGCAACCTAATTTAGCTTTTACGGCAATAAGCTCACACACGAACTTTATAAATGTGTTATGACTGTTCATTTGTTTGTAGCGATGCCCTTCATATGGGCGTGTGTGCCGAAAATGCCTTATGCACAATGAACAGTAATGGTGTGAGTTTCTATCGCATTGCTATAACTATAGGATTACTAAAAATACGGCAGTATTTGTGGCGGACTGATCCAGTTCTGACACGATTTTACCTTTCCTCAAATTAGGCTCAATAATCCTAGGGCTGAATATATTAGGCTTACCCTGAACAGAATGTGAAGATAAGTTCTGCAACAAGCTGAAAGCCTAAAACATTAGTTGGTGTCCCAGGTAGGTCTTTACTATACATTCTAGCCATTTTTGACGAAATGGTGCGCCCACTGGCAGTTCCAACAGTTCTGAAAAAACATTTCTAAAAAAAAGGAATATTTATTTAGTCTTTTGAACTGATTTCGTGCCGCGTCCACCCGCTGAAATGGAGTTGTGACACCTTTTTTACATTTCTTCGGAACATTTTTAAACGAGTCTTTCGAAATCGAGTTTAGTTGTTCTTGCAAATATTTTGTTATCTTCTCTATAGCCATGTCTCCTCTATAGAAACGTTGTTTTCTCAATTTCTTACCGTTGGGAGCAGGAAAACATCGCACGGGGCATTGCCGTGACGGGGGATCCAAGCTGATGTTTGCCCAGAGTTCAGGCCTCTTGCGTCGGACATGCTTGCGGATTCTTTCTGAAATTTGGCGGTCGTATTTCTCATTCACCATATAGCTAGATGACTAAAAATCGTAGAAGATAATTTCCTTGTAGTCGAACAAAGCAGTTAAAAGAAACTTGGTTTTGGATCTGCCCTGTCTGAATCTATTTGAATGACTTTTACTTTGGAGGTCGCTGGGCAGACTAGGCTTACCATATACCCAGGCTCGTCTCCTGTAGTCACTCTCTAAAGCAATTCAGAGTCTTCTGCTATTGCTTGAAAGTTGAATTTAGGCACTTATGCTTGACGACTCATTTACTGGAAATTCAACATTTTGGGAACGAATGTTGCCCCTAGTCTTCTGACGCATATTATATCGGACAAGACTGTTACAACTTTTCATATAATATATACAATTGCTTAGCTATATCCCTGACAATGATTTGGCGATTGTTGAGTATGATTTCACAAACCTTTTCAACGTTTTCTTCTGTTATTTACATCAGAGGTCTTCCGAGGGGGTCAATTTCGGTCCTTTCCCTCCGTCTGGAAATCGACAGTACCTTGCATACACAGTGTTTCATGACACTGCTTGATCACCATAAACAGTAACCTTTTTACCAATTTAGAATATATGATTTGGCGTTGCCACAGAACTTAATGCAGATTCGTTGCTTCGTTATTATTGGCTCCTTAAAAATCGCCAAACCTTGTCTTTCTCACTTCTTTGAACCACACTCAAACAATACGCACCGCAACCGGTTGGTGCGAAGCATGTGCCTAGCTGGCAAATGGCGTTTCTAAGCAAAACACGCCAGATGGCCTTAGTGTTTTTGCGGTTCATTTATTTAATTTCCAATAATTAGACTTTGCCAAACAGCCCTCGTATGTAGCCCTATCTGAAAATGATGACCGCACGCATATCAGCAGAATAAGAACTTTTCTAGAAACTATGAAGGAAAACATTCAAACAGTTTTATATTTTTAAAAACCATTAGCAAAGCTTTTGCTGCCAAAACTAAGACTAATTCAGCAGTACCTGCGTTCTTAGCAAAGGGTCACCTCTCCCATGTAACCAAAGTTATTGTGAATGTGCATACTGCTAATAGGCCATTGAATATGTACACCTTAACACTCACACTTTTTAATATATATATATATATATACACCTTAACACTCACACTTTTCAACCGAGCAGGATGGCTTAGTGGCAAAACCTTTGCCTTGCACTCGGGAGGACTGGATTCGCGACCCAGACCGGCCACTCTTAAATTGGTTTGCATGGTTTCCAATTTAGACAAGGTAAATGCCAGAGTGGATTAAAAACTGGCCATGACATGAAAAAACTGTAGACGGGCATTAGCTTTACAAAAAATCTAAAAAAAATAAAGTTGAATATATAAAGCATTTTTATCTAGAAAACAAATACTAAGTTAGTCCATATAGTTTTTGCATTATAATAGCTAGATGTTCAACAAAAACATCATAAGACGTGTTGCCTACAGCTGCAGCATTAGCAGGAATAATGTTGACTGCATGGACATGTCCGTTATATTAGACATTATTGACAGATGTACGTTCACCAGTATATGTGTCTGACAGATTCAGTAAGCTCTTCGGAGGCAACAGCCCAGCATCTAAATCGCCAGAGGGCGCACTTGTTATTAGATTTTGATCATTCTCATTAAAGCCCTCCTGTCAAATGGTGTGTAAATATATTATTTAATGGTGCATTACCCACCCATAGAGGCTTGGTTTAATAAATATGGCTCACTGCAGCAACCAATTACATATATCTAGCCAGCAGTCTGAATACGACACAACTATGAACAGCGAGAGGTGCATTAAATAAGTACTTCACCTTCTGGACATGCCTTAAAGAACCCTCCACTATTTGGTGGAGGGTCCAGATAGAGGGTCTTTTAAGGCACACGCAAATGTTAAATTCCGCATATTAGTATTTCTTCACGAAGGCACAGAGGAAGAATAAATCAGGATCGATTTCGACCAAGTCCGTAGTCAAATGTCGGCGACGAAAACGGGAATTACGAACTTATTAATTTTGACGACAATTTAAGGAGGCGCAGATCGTTGCCTCGAAATCGGCAGAAGAAGACAAAGTGCAACAAATTAAAGAGAAAAAAGTAAGACGGTACTGACGACAACGGTTTATTAAGCAATGCCGGCTAAAACGAGGAAGGTGGGTGTCCAAAAAAGGTCAGTAAGCAGCCCCGGCCCCCTGCTAACGTTCGCTCACTGCCAAGGCTAGATCTCGACGGTTGTTCTCGACGAGGAGTACACCTCGGCCATGCCTTACTAAGGCGTAGCGTGATGAGCGTCTTTGCTTTGGCCGGTCACCGTTGCGACAACGACCCTGTCCTCGAGGGGATACACTTTTCCAGTCCCTTCGGCGTAATCTATCTTCCGTCCGACGACGACGACGAGATAATGGATTCAAGAAACTGCCCACTGCTACTGCCAGTGTCTTCTCGTACCCCTAACTTCTCATTCGTGCCTGCGCCCTCCCTCTCTCTGGTCGCACCGCCAGCTTCCACCGTTCCCACCCTATGCCCTATTCTATTCTATTCCACCATCCAAACTTCTGACGTAGCATAGGTGTCTCCCAGACGTCTTGCTAAAATCGGGGCCGAGGCGGCCCTTCCTTCGGACCGCCGGGAGAAAGCAGCGGTCCGCAGCGGTCCTTCACTAAGTGCGACCGTTCCAGATTGCCTGCACCCCGCTCGCTGACGGGTAGCGCGCTGACCGTTAACGGTAGCTGACCGGCTAACTATGGTACTAATGGTGGGCACCAGTACCACGGGGTCGGGCCAGCAGCCGCGGTAGCGGGGTACTACCCCGAGGCCACCCGTGGCAGTGCCGCCATCAAATCGTCTAAATACCGCAGCGGCTTCTACGGCTACAACTACGTGAGCTGCACGCCGTAGCCGCCGTAGATGACGAGATCGGCTTTATTGAGGCTGTCCCTTAATCATCTGTGCCTTCCCCCAACCCCCCTCCTCTTCCCGCCCCCTGTCAAATGCCCCACAACGCACCTGCCCGCTTTCTCGCAAACGGTCGAGCTCCCGAGGGAGGCTGCTGGCGCTTCCGCAGCCGTCGCCGCCACTTGCGACCTCGTAGATATCGAAACAGAAATCTGTGAAGGCAGTCCGCGGGATTGCAATGCGTAAACGACTGGTGCGACTAGTCAGCCTGTATGGTCATCTTGGCGCATACGCTGAGCACGTCGCAGGATCACAACCGAGATGAGCTGCAAATGAATATGTCATTTGATAAAGATGACGACGGTAAGACTAAGCTTGCCTTCAAAAGAGTGCTCGTTGCTCTTGTAAGCAAAGCCAAGGTGTAGTTGTCTGCATTATAAACAACAGCGCCCTAGGTGCACTCACGAATGCTTCTAGGTGTTAGTTCTACAATGAATGATAACACAATTCGACTTAGGAAGTTTCCAATTTTCATATCCTACACAATGCTCTTAGTATCACGGAGTTTTCGGAGATATACCAAGTAAAAGTTATGCTGTGCTAACAACTCTAAGCAAGCAATCCGTCATGTTTAAAATTTAAAACATTTAGTTAGTTGTTCTGTCCCACCAACGAACAAAAATATTCATTGTGCGCTGAATCTACTAGTATTGCTTAGAAAGCCAAAAACGTGTGATTTACTGCTCGGACAGCATCTTATGAACATACTTTTTAAGTTAAATACGTGCCTAGAGTTTTTCCGTCTTTGGATAGTGTGTTTTTAGGTAGATGTTCATATTGATGCATACTAAAAATAGTGCATATATGCTCTTGCTTTCATACTGCATCGGACAGCAATAAATATCGAGTTTCAAATGACGAGACTACCCCGAGAATTGCACTTTCCACCCACCAGCTTAGAGGTGCAGCTATGCGTTGTGGTCCACTCGGCGCAAATCTTGTCGCTACGACAGACAAAAGGGTCGCCGATTTTTAGACAAATTGGATTTAAATAATCAATTCTGTGCGGCACGAGAACGACAGCTTATATTACGGCGAGACGTCGTTTATCTATTCGTAGTCGTATTGGCGGTGTAGTGTAGTCAAGCAAATGTTGAGCTACACTTTTTGGGAATCCAGAGTGCGGGAAGGAAGTCTCTTCAGCGCCAACCCCGACTTGGCAAGGAATCCACCCAAATAGCTTTTAGTCTGTCTATCCAGCGTCTCAACGAAGGGAATTGGGTACATTTTACCCTATATGAAACATGCTAAGTAGCTTAAAACCGTTAGCACTCTTTCTCTAAATCCAAATAAATATGGACTTTTAATGACACTGAAAGCCTACACTAGCCTTAGAGGTACGTGATTATGCAAAACAACCCTTGATAAGCTTTCCATTATTTTAGAACGTGCTGAACAGCTAAAATGCGTTGCGTTTATACGCACCTGAGACGGCTATAAGTATTTTCTAAATAAATTACAAATTGCCATATTGATCTATGACCTATAGATCCTGAATGGTGGTGACTATACATGGCATATTTTGCACAAGATTAATTTCTCAGTGCAGCTAGTGAGATTTGCGCCACCATAACTCGGCGCTATCGATTGCTAAACTAGTTCTGTTTTCTTGTTTATTTAATTTTGTTTGTTTTACTTAAATTGAGTATAATATACACCTCATAAATGTGTCTTCAAAATACTTAAGCTTTCTCGTGATTCAGGCGAAAGACATAGTGCAACACGTATGCACAACTCGTATTCCTCATGAAAGACGGCGTTTAAAATTACCAGGCAGTGATAACCATGCACTATGTACTTACTGTATACTTGCCATTTGTTGCCATTGGCAAAAGGTACTGTACGCGGTATTTCTAGCCTCAATCGGAATACTCAGCAGGTGGTAGATAGTCTGACACGAGATATATATATAAAACACTTTTCAAGCTGGTTCAAATTTGCCAGCATATGGCTAGCAGGTGGCCCCATACCCGGTCAAGACCATACACCGATCCGGGAACAATAAGGAGCCTCACAGATACGAAACGGATAGTCCTAGAGCATGCTTACTTCCTAGTAGAAAGAGTCGCCTGTACTGTTTCTTTTGTGGGCGCTGTGAGCGTCGTTGCGCCCATGCAACGTACTCGAAGGTCAAACTTCGGGACAGAAATGATAAACTCTAACGGTTGGCCACATCAACGTGTAACGTATCTGGCAGCAAATCGACCTCCACGCTTGAGCGTCAACTTTTTGGCCTGCCTAATGTTCATGTCAAGTCCTTTCGAGATAAGGAACGCATTTGCGCTAGAGGTGATGCGCTTGATAGCACCTAGGTCACAATGAGCGACCACGATATCATCTGCATGCATCGCCATCACGGCATTTTGGTACCTCTGTCGGACGTGCCAACCAAGGTCAGCAAGGAGAAGGGTTAACGAGGTGAGGCTTAGTATATCCGCTTGCGAAGTTCCTCATAACCGAAACTTGCGCTATTGCATTCCAGGGAGAGATACGCACGCCTATTTATTGGAATAATTTAACTAGCAAGCGACGAGAGGTTTTGTCAAAAGCGTTGACATTGTAAAAAAAAACTGCAAGAAGATGACTTCTGGACTATGCTACTGCGTGTTCGATTTCTGACTGGAGAACGTGGATTGCATCACGGGTTCCTCGACCTGTACTAAAGCTATTTGCTCCGGTGAAAGGGCCTGTTCAGACACGTGCTCAATCTGTCGAATTACAAATTTTCAGAAAATCTTCTTCAATATTCGTTTCGACGCCACTCTACGATCGAGATCTGTATCTTCTTTTGTCATCACCATGCTTGAACAAGAGAAAATGCCTGGCAACATGCCCGACTTTAGAGATCCGCCCACTCTAAAGGGATTGTAAAGGGTTTCCGCCAAGAAAGCGAGTGCCTGGATTCAGTACTAATAGTAAACGTGATTGAACCCGAAGTCGTACAATATAACATGAGGGCTCACATCCTGCTCTCTCTCAGCTGCCGTCGTTTTTCTTGTCTTGCGTGCCCTCTTTTATGTTTATACCAAATTTAACCAAATTCATTTTTTACAACATTATTCTTTGAAAAATACCCGTTTCAACTACTCGAAGCAGAGACAAACGCTTTTCTCTGGAATAAGTATAAGACTTCATGATTCATTTATCGTCCCCCCTTCTAAGCGATCTTGTCTACAGACTGCACCATAACAAGGAGGGTATATATATATATATATATATATATATATATACATCCGCTTAGTGAGTACACAATCAGATTTACTGAGCTACGTTCCACTCGCCTCCGCCGCATCAAAGGCAGTCGTTTCGTAGGTCAGAAAATCTGATTTTAAACCCATATTTTAACAGACAGCTTGTGCGAGTATTAATATGGATGGTTAAGAAGGTATTAGACTTCAGGTAAACGTTGTTTCAGATTTCACAATCTCTAAGGTTTGCAGGGCGCTCAGGAGACATGTGATTTGACTTGTTCATAAATAAATATACAGCAAAGCAAACGAAATATTGACTCAGATAGCATCTGAAGTGAAGATCGAAGTGGTATCAGCAGGTCACAAAGACAATCCGCTACATTGAGAAAGAGAGGTGTCCGGGCGTCCTTGTGGGGCTTCAGCGTAGCCGATAAGAACTTGAGATAGCCACGATTCTTGTTTATAGGTTTCCAGCTAGACGGCCAGGTTGGCCACAATGCCTCCAAATGAACGTCGGAAAAGCTCACTGCACATGGTAAGGAGCCTATCCGTGAATGGCTCGCTGGAGAGGAATAACTGCCCCTTCACATTAGGCTCCAGTCGGGGTGGCATAGTGACTCGGGGAGGAAACCTTTGGTGCGCTTGATAAAGGTGCCACACAAAGCCTGAATCTGTTCGCAAACTGTATTAACGCGCCTGGTTGGCAAGAAACTGACTTTCATTAATTTGAGTTACCTGCTGTAGGGGCAGCATCTGCGTGTCTTGGGGTCGGTGAGACAATACATCGGAGTTGACCGTCGACGAAAGCAAATTACAGTCTCCATATTCATAGCTGTGCTGGTAGCGCTCATCCCTGCGCACTGTATTGCCCGTCATTGGCCTCGATGGTCGCGGTCGCCCCGGCGACACATGCGATCCATTCTTTGCTATCATTCGGAGCGCGTACCGTATCAACAGCTGCATTGTGATCAGCTGTAGTGGGCTCCTCTCTATCTCTCTTCTCCTTCTGACTGACCACTACCTTAATCCTTAATCCAGAGAAAGTGGCCTTCCTCCTGAGTTTTAACCAAGTTTTACCTATAACCATATCTCACCTAAACAAGGAAAATCCAAGATAGCACGTGGCGTGTAGTGAGTGACGTGCACACAGCAGTCAATGCACAGCGGTTGACAAGCTAGACACGAACACGATGATCAGTGTCTGTCTCAAAATCGAATATGGAAACAGATGATGCATCAGCTGATGCCGGCGCGCACGTGCGGGTAATTCGAACGCATTCCTGCTAAAACAGTTAATGAAGGTGGTACGAACCATGAAAATTAGCAGTAGCGTATAATAAAAAACTAAATAAATTGTTCGACACGCCGTCTGTAAAGAATGCGAAGCTGCATGCCCGTCTAGGGCAGCTTTGGACTCAGCCAGCAAGAAAATATAGTGCTTAATTCATATATATATATATATATATATATATATGAGCAACCCATAGCTGTTAAGTCAAAAAGTGCCTTGATTAAGATTGTCTGTCAAAATACTGCAGCGGAGACTAAATTCCAACCGCTGTCAACTGTTAAATTATTTTGCTGATAATCTATACAATTATTTCAAGACACTATATATATATATATATATATATATATATAAGAACATATATATAAGAACATATATAATAAGAAATATATAAGAACAAAACACCTTTGATCAAGTAGAGACGATCAGAACTTGTACGTCGAAGTTGTAGGCATAGACTATAGACTACGACAATCTCATTCTAGATGAGCTCTGGGAAGACGAAGCCCCGCTTTCTTTCATCTGTGGTCATCTGCGACCACACGGTGTTGGAAAGTTTTTAAAAAGCATGATTGGCCCAAGACATAGCTTCATATTCCATACAGAGGTCCACACCCAGCCGTTGCAGTAAACGCACTACACAGAACAAGTTAAGATGTATTTACATCAATACTCGACCCACTGTAAAGTTTGCTGCTCTAGAAAATCTACACAGCTGTATCAAAAGCCTGAATATAGAGTACCCAATGATAACTGAGGTATAACTTACTCAATCATTGGCTTGCTCAGCGAGAATCATTGGGGGGGGGGACGATATCATGTATTTAGCAAAATATCGTGATTTAGTGGAATCAGCGCAACATGCTACTAGACATTGCCTGGCCCATTGCCAAAATGCTTCGATGAACAAAGTAGTTGTGCGCCCAGATCATCTGTTCTCTGATCATAGTATAGTGAAATTATTTTAACTGGCTATACATTTGCACAAACCTATTCACCAAATGATGAACTACGTCTGCGAGATTCGAGCGTAACGCACACTTCAGATGCTTATGTTGGCTTAGCGGTTATGATTGATGTCGACGTCACATCAGAAAACCCGTTGAGATATTTAAGAGGCTTGAAATGTAAGACAAGCGGCACCCCAGATGGGTGCCGTCAATCATGTTCAAGCAGCTCGCGGTTTCGATATCTCACTAATTAAGCCTGGTATTGCGTGAAGATTATCCGAACGTCGATGATTTGCCCAGTACACACGCGGGAAAATAAGTCGGACCTCAGAAATAAGCGACTGATTTCTTCACCGTTATAACTCGTAAGCTGTTAACTGTGTAATTTCCACGACCATATCACAAAACGCTGACACGCAGGATTGATCGCCAAGAAACAATTTGCCTACTGCCTGAGTAGGAGCTGCACAGTTCAACACTTAGAGACGAAGTATGACTGCAGAAAACTCTAGGATACGATAAATTAGTTTTACGAGTAGCATCTTGATTTGAAACTGGTCAGTGATACAGTGCGTTGTACATTATAATGATTCTATCGATGGCCATTCCCTTTCCTCGAAAGACTGTTTAGATATCTTGGTGTTATGACATCTGTTATTATTAAGTACACAGAACACGTAACAGACCTCTTTTCAAGGGCAACAGAGCGAGCCAATTGGATCACACTCTTTCGTACTTAGCGATCCATATTCGTACTAAAAACTATTCAATTTGTACGCACTACTTTTAATGACATATGCAGCCCGAGTCGGGAACCCAAGTTTGAGATCAGCGGTTTCTAGACAAGATATGCAGTAAATATCGACGTAGAGTTGCATACAAGTGTAGAATCTCAAGTGATGACGCCCAGCTTTCCAAGTTATTTGAGAGATTGAGGCAAATGTTCAACAATATTTAGTGGTTACGCGTCGTGAGAAGAATACGCTTCCAAAGTTCGTAGCTGTATTGCGAACTCTGAATCATATAGACGCTTATTATATAGGAACCATATATACTAGGTGTCTTCTGGAAGAATGACCCCAAAATAAAATCAACTTCACTAATAATATCTTTATTGATACTAAAATACTCTGCAATTCATCTAGGTTTCGGTATACATAGGTCTTTCACTAAACGCAAGAGTCGTCTTTTCTTATCTTAGCCCAGCCTCTTACAAGGGCCTGCTTCAAGGCTTTAACGGAACTGCATTTGGCAGTGCAAACATTGGTGTGAAGAAATCTCTACAGGAAATCGTTGAGGGATGTTAAAATGTGACGAGTATGGTGGTCATTATTCAGATGTGATAAATTCCAAGCCAGACCTGAGTTGATTTGGTGTTATGATTCATTTTTGGCTCCACACGAGATGGAAACAAGCGGCGTGCATTCGTCATTGGTTATTCCGGCCCACGCTATCACTGCGGCTGGTGCACCTTGCACGATCGTAGCTTGAAATAGCTGTCGCACGCAGTTAGATCCTTCCTGCAGCCATACTCAATTGTTTGCTGTTCACAGAGTATTCCCCTTTTATCCAAAATAAATTTCTGAATTCTTGTTCAACAGTTTTTAGCTATCTGTTGCGCAGCAGTGTGTAGCATCCGACATACCATCTACGTGGCGGATATACGTATCTGCTTGCAAACAAATAAATATATATATATATATATATATATATATATATATATATATATATATATATATATATATATATATATATGGGTACACGCCACTAAGACGGCATGTCGGGTGCCCTGGTTGTGCAACAAATAGCCAATCCCGTCGTATCCTATTAGCCTGTTTGGCCATTCTTCGCCAAGTAGGACTATCATCAACTAGATCCGAGCAAAATAAATAGTCGGAGGGGGGGGGGAGGAGTAAGACACAGAGCAATGGCGAGAGAAAGGGAGGAACAAAGAGATAGAAAGCGCGAGGACGAAGAATGGTGCATTGGAATCGCGAAAGCCGAGGCGAGAATGACAGGAAAAGGAGAGAAGAAAAAGACGGCGTAGCGAGAAGCACGCGCGGTCTTAATGAGGAGGCGGCTTGCAAACGAACCGCATGAAAGCGGCAGCTTACGACGACAAGGAGAACAGGTGGCGGGCTCACCAGGCCGGCCCTGATGAGGAGCCCAGTTCCTTTTCTCGCCTTCCCGTCTTCCCTTCCCCCCGCCGACTCCCCACTCACTAGGGCAGCCATTCAGCCAACGCGAGCTGCGTATCCCGACGGGAAAGCGTGCATGATCAATAAAATCCAACCGGGAGGAACGACGGCACATCGAAGGAATCTGATATCGCTCGTTGGCAGAAGAAGGCGGACGCCGTTGTTGACATTGCTTCGGCTGCCGTTCTTATTGTTTCTGCCGCTAGTTTGTCGTCTGCGGTTCGAGTGGTCGCGCGTTGCTGGGCTACAAAGTGTTGGGTGTTGTTTAAGAGGTATTGCATATGTATGGCCCTACACGAGAGCCAGTGTCAAGAGTCCTACGCTATCCACCGACAAGATGGGCTGGGCATGCGTAAATGCATTTTGTTGGCGCGGTTGTAAGCAGAACAAGCGATAGATAGATAGATAGTAGAGAGATCGTAGCCAATAGCCGTCGGCTATAATTGGGCATAATGCGTTCCCATCACTCTCGTTCTACGTCTCTCTGTGAGGCCTCGCGACGCACAGCTTCTTCTTAGACGCCTACAACGGCTCGCTCAGAGATGCCTCATAGCACCCGAAGCCAATAGAACTGAAAGCGGAGTTCCTCGTCAGGCCTGATTATAGCCTAGTTTCTCTTATCTTCCACCCGCTTCGACCACTTCCGATGGCCTTCTTACTGCTCTCAGTGCATTTTATACGATCGTATACGTTGCCTATACAATCGCAAGGACTACAATTTCCACCGATCGAACGATCGTCGCCTAAGTGGCTGTATTGATCGGGTTTAGTCGTCTTGAGATTGACGACCTGTGTCGTCAGCCCTCACATAGCTCAACAAACGAGCAGCATAACGTCTACACTTGTGGTCAACTCAGCCTAAGTGTGTTCTTGAACACTGCCACATTTTCCTATTATTAATTTCCTTATTATTAGCATTGTGGTTATATATTAATCACAAGGCACAGACGTGAAAAAATAAACGCCTTGAAAGTGGCACGGTTGGCGCTGAAGACGTAGGCAGTCGGGCTACAAGCTTGACTACCTGAAAGGGTCATAGCTGTGATAGCGGTTTGTAAGTTACACACGTGGGGTGGTAATGCTCTTCTGTATGTGGTACTGCGTAATGAAGTGTATGCAAATAAATTCTGGCCAAAGGTAGCATGTTCCGTCCCTCTGTGGAGAATGCTCCCTACGAAGGAATAGTTAGGGAATAGCGTACCTCTGCGAGCGCTCTGGAGTTGTAAGAGAATAAAAAGGGCAGTGAATCTTGCGTGTGATGACATGTTTAACTTGGTTTACATTGCACTTTTTCTTCATCTACAAGGCACGTCAACGGAACAAAATGCATCTTAGTTGTAGGGAGGGTTTGACCAGCTGCCTTACTTTCGTGAGGTTGTGCAAGATTTCTGGTTGAGTTACCTATCTTAATGATGCAATGCGTCAGGGAAAATTAATGTGCGTGATGCTCTTCGCTAGCAGAGCAGTGTCACTGTATTCTGCTTCCCGTCCACAGTGCTTTCGCCAAGGTTGTTGAAACAGGCAACTTTGGACTTTCAGGATTAAACCTACCATGTTAGCTACGATTAGCGGTTTCAATGCTAGATTATATGTTGAGCCAATGACAATAAAAGCAACTGTGCTATTCAATTGATGGAAAATATTGGATATACTCATCTTGATCGCAATAAAAAAATTGACCTGTTATTTCACAACACCTTCAACCGTGAGATTAGCTTTCATCGTCTCGGGGAAGCAAGCCGAAAAACTCCAACACCGTCGAACCCTGCATGAGAACCTTTTCGCGGCATCCGCATTTGGACTATATCGGACCCAAGTGCTATGCTGTCATCGCAACTGAACCGTGTCAGGTTTCCATGGAAAGCTGCTCATATACAATTCCTTGTTTGTGCCCATCCTGTGCTACCAAATTTTCTTATGGGAGAGGGGAATAACAATATGCTCGTAAAGCTAATTAATTCAGAAAGATGCGCTACGTGCGATATGTACCAGGCAACGCTATGCGTCTATCAATTATCTGTATGTTACCCATGAGTTTCTACCGGTGACTGAGTTATGCCTGCGATGATTAGTGATATAAATCGAATTTAATCTTATTAGACTTAATGTATGCCTACGATTCACATTACGGAAACCTTTATTATTATTGCTGCTGATCTAAGTGTGCAGAGTTCCTCGTCGAGGACAATGCGCCCGCCCACACATTCCTTCTTGCCATGGCCAAATGGCGTGTACTAAAGTTCCAAAATTGTTGAGCATCCTCCGCATCATCCAAAAATGGTTTCGTACAACTATTATTTTTTGAAAGTCTATATTCAAATATTTTGCTAGTGATATAATGGTTATACGTTGGACAAGATGTGTGAGCTTCATGGAGATCATACTAAGCAATACAAGGCACGTTGTCTTTGTCCGTCTATT
>QVRM01002515.1:0-63643 GCA_003439945.1 Dermanyssus gallinae | reverse complement strand
TATATATATATATATTCATATATAAATAAATCAATAGAAGGTATATAGCGAAATGGGTAGGTTGGTCTACAGGGTGTCGGTTGGTCAAGCTGCTGTCAAGCAAGAGTCTTGCTGTACAATCGAATATTGTACTGTAAGTGCATATCGAACTGCACACTGCGTCTAGAGTCAATGTCAGACGATGTGACGCAACGCAGACCCTACGAACTTCACGGAGAGAGAGAGAGAGAGAGACGGTCGCGCAATTTGAGTCGAAGTTTGCCAATTGAACGACGACATCACCGATGATCATGATGACGTCTGGTGATGATGATGATGATCAACTTGCTGGAAACAAATCAACTCTGTTGTCTTACCACCAATGACCAGAATTTTTTTAGCACTACCACCATCACCACCGCCAGGCTTACCTATCACGTGACCCATCATGATAATGATGTTGTCGTTGTTGATGATAAAAATGATGCTGATGATGATTATGATGATAATGATGATGATGATGATAATGATGACGACGACGGGCTGCTGTTGCTGACGGCAACGGCACTAGAAACAAGGATTCAACGCGGCAGCGCAGTCAGGAGGCGTCTACCTACCCTTTCTGCATTTCTACTTATGCGAAGGCGTAGTACTGTTTAGAATAGCATAGCGTTGCGTCCTTACGTGGCCTGGCGTTGTTTGATTGGCCTCTCCCCCCTCTCGCTCTCTCTCTCTCTCTTTCTTTCCCTATTTCTCATCTCTTTCTCTCCCTCTCGCGCTCGCTTTCCATCTCTCAACACTGGCCAGTCGAGTATGTTAAAGACGTTGCAGTTGTTGCTCTTGCCGTTATTGTTGTTGTTCTGGCCGCTTTTGTTGTTGTTGTTGTTGCTGCTGCTGTTGTTGTTGTTGCTGCTCTGGCCGCTTTTGTTGTTTTTGCTGTTGTTGTTGCTGCTACTGTCGCCGCTGGTGTTATTGTTTTTGTTGCTGCTCTGGCCGCTTTTGTTGTTGTTATTGCTGTTGTTGTTGTTGTTGTTGTTGTTGTTGTTGTTGTTGCTGCTACTGTCGCCGCTGGTGGTGTTGCTGTTGCTGCTGCTGCTGTTGTTGTCGTGATCCAAAGCGATATGCGTGTATGTGCGTTTGTTGACGCGCGTATGAACGCGCATTTATCACTTACTGGCTGGCTGGCTGTGGGAAACTATAACATATTGTTGTGCGCGCGAGTGGCCGGTTAGGCTGGCTGGCAGCCTGGACTGTGTGTTTGTGTCAGCTGCTAAAGCGATCGTTACCGCCGCCACCGATGATGGTGAAAGTAGCCGTAAGAGTTTTCGAGCAGTGCTTTCGAGCTACCCATACATACGGCCGTAATCGTTTCGAGCTGAGAACAAGCTGCCAGTATTGATCTGGCGCAACTGTAATGGCGAGTTTGCAAGTGGCTGTGGTGATTTCTGTTGCTGTTGTTGTTGTTGTTGCTGCTGCTGTTGTTGTTGTTGCTGCTGCTGTTGTTGTTGTTGTTGTTGTTGTTGTTGTTGTTGTTGTTGTTGCTGCTGCTGTTGTTGTTGCTGTTGTTGTTGCGGTTGCTGTGGTAGCTTGTTCTGGTCGTTGTGGTCGTGGGCGCGAGGGGGTGTGCAATTTGCCGCTAAGGGCCATCATTTGACTGGTCAAGAACGAAAGAGAAACAAGAAAGTGCTTGCGGCAGTGACGGAGGCGAAAACTGTTGCATTAGCAAGTAAGAGATGCTTAAAAAAAGGGTGCGAGTCAGCAGACCATCTCTTGGATGACGTGTGCGTTATCGCTCTATGGACATTACCTTGACAGCACCTCCTATTGAGCACGTGACTATATGAAAACATACAATGAGATGATTTTTTTGCGTAAGTCGACAGGGGAAGTCCTGACGAACAGTTGTATTTATTATAATCATTGTTTACGCTGATCACTTCGTTTGCGCGCTAAACTGCACAGAAACCGGTGTCAAAAACATCAGTTTCAGATTTTTTAATTATTTTTCAATAACGGCAACGTTTGCGTATCGAGTAAGTTGAGGCTTATATAAATATATATATATATATATATATATATATATTGGTCAGGACGGAAAATCGATTGTGTTAATATTAAAATCAGTCTAACAAATAACCGAGTTAACCGCGTTTATTCATTTAGAAATGACTCTCCGTTGTTAGCCACAACATTCTCCCATCTCTGGACCCGACGATCAATCCTCATGGTAAATAATTATGCTCTCTGCATCTCGAGGGATGTCTTCACGAGTGTTTTTACCGTCTCTGGTGAAGTAAATTTCGTCCGATGAATACGGTTGTATGCGGCAAAATTTTGCAATCCAAGCTTGCTTGCATACAGAGGCTGGAAAAGGGGAGGAAGACGTCCACGGTATTGGGGGTCTTTATTTGAAGGGCGGCAAAATCTCAGCCAAGCTGATCACGGTGCACACCTGTATTCTTTCGTTTGGCCACCAGGAAGAAGCTCGTAGTGGACGATGCCATGCCTCTCCCACCAAACACAGAGCAAAATCTTGCGCGAATGGGCTTGTCCCTGTGGTGTCTTGTGGGGTGGTTGGCCTGGGGCTGCCCGTGTTTTGAAATGTTCGCTGTTCATTTTAACAAAATTCATATGGCAAAAAGCACTGATGCGATCACTTCACGAAGCTCTCAAAAATTCTACAGTCTTTTGCGCTCACATATGCACATTTTTTGTAAACTTCGCAAAGGCGTGGCGGGTATTTCATAAACACGCCAGCTATGTTCAGTTATTTTCTTTCCTATATATATATATATATATATCGAATTTACACGTGCCTTCCTTATTAAAAACAATAAGTTAAAGACACGTATTGCAAGGAATTGTTTTAAATTGCAGCTGGTTATAACATACAACTAGTTAAAGTATCTAATTAATCCGATTTCATACCGCGAGTCGTCGTTTAATGTCGCGGATTCTATTATCTACAGTTCGCCCACTAAACCCTAGTAGTTTAACGCTTGGTCGGCGTTAAGCACTCCTTGCGCAAGTCTAGGGGCCGCAAATAGAAGCCCTAGAAGGGCATCCCTAGCAATAATGAAATATATCGTTCCAAGTTGAGGGGGCGGTGACATTTGACTTCCGGCACGTTCGCACTGCGAGTATTATGTGAATTGTGTGTGTGTGTGTATCGTCGTTATACTGCTCCTATTGTTGTTGTTACAGACCCCATATCGTAATAATTTCTCGTCTCCTGCTCGGAAATTAGATGGCATAGGGGATAGTCGGAAGTCCATACTGGTTTGGCGGTGTTTCGTTGCGACTGTTGGGTGCGTTGTCCCGACGCATTGGGTGGAACTGAACATAAATCAACTTTTCAGACTGACACTCAGCCAAGATTCAACCTTCACGGAACTGCTTTTCGCATTGCTTCATGGACGGACGACCCCCATAAATACAAATCGGTGCAACGTTGGGGCTAGAACCCGCGCACCTATGTGTCTCCTTCGGTCGCAAGGCGCAGGCGAATGCATCCACCGCGCCACCGGGCTCGGCTCGACGGGTGGAACTGAACCTGTTGTAAAAATCGTCGCTCTTGTTGGTCGTATTTTTCTGCGCGGATTACGTATATTAATCTTCCTGTGTGGTGCATCAGAACCAAGTCGTTATGCGTAGAATTGTGGTCTGTGCGGTTTGGGCCAGCCATCTGCTTTCGTTGGGTAGCATTCAACCACGCCCTTTGATAATAATTTCGCGTGTTAACTGTCAAATCGGTCCTAGGCTATAATTGAGTCAAATCTGCAAGTTCGATAAGGATGTGGACCCTTAGCCGTGGAGAAGGTTAAACAGTGACGCCCCCGTGGACTTGTAAGGTGCATAGTTGTACGCTAATATCACGTAAGGAAGTGTCGTATCTCAATTTCCAATTTATAGGCGCTACGCCGAGATTTTACGGCGGTTCTTCTCTGCTTTTCCTGGTCTTAAATTAGGACTACCTTGAATTGAGCAATGAGGTAGTCGTAGTGTTGACTTACTGCTATAATCGCAGTTTAGGTGCCAGAGATGATAGGGCATTTTCCACAATAGTACGAACATTTTGTTTTGTTACAAACGATATGGGTGTTGACGGTGTTCGCCTGTGCGAGCTAGGGCCTCAGCGATTGATCTTTTTCTGATTTTGCTGCATCTAGTATTGCCATGATACGTGACAGCATGTGGCTACTGTTGCCTCGTTTTGCAGTATGTCTTTACTATGAATTCAATATTAGGTCTTGTAGCTGAATTGGATAAGAGAATTAAACATTGTTTAAGGAGGTTGTTTTAGGATAAGTTGATCTGCTACTTCGTTGATCGTCACCAACCAGCACAGTGCATAGTGGTTATTTGTCACAACGGTTATTTGTCACCCAAGCAAATATCAGTTAGTTTTGTTGACTAGATAGCAGGTAATGTAGTTTGTTTTATTATACGGTTTACACAACATGGGAGCTAGGTCGTGCACAAATTTAATGGTGAAGCCCATGCACAGCGAATCAAAGAGTTGGATTACGAGTTTTCATAATAGAATTCTTTCGCGTGTCCGAGGTAATAGCTGGCGTCTTAAAGTAGACTTTCGTCTCCCAATTCAGAACGTACCGCTTAGACGTCTCAGTGCGAGCACTTTTATATCAAGTAGCTGTAGAACTGCTTGTAAGAACAGTCGCACTGGGGTTTGGGTACTGTGAAACGACATAAGACCCTCATGGATTCCTTCTTTGAAGTATCGGGTAACACACAACCTAGGTCGTTAGTTCGACACAGAGGCAGGCGAAGTGTTTCACGTACACGACAGGATTTCTCTAACGATGAACCCCGTCGTCGATAGCCACCCTTCCGCCTCCGATGAGTTTAATCGCCATTATTGTACCCATATTTATAACCAGATTTTTTGCTTTTACATAATTTTGTAGAGTTGAAAGGGTCTGCTAAAAATGGCTTCTGGAGAAGATGGCCAAGTGGTCGCTGTATTGCAACACCTTGGCGAAGTTATGTCATTAAGGAAAGGACGAAACTGAGATTGTCCCCCTGGGCCACCCCCGTTTGGTTGGACCAAAGATTCGGCTAAGAATAACGGTGCTCTTTTGAAATGACTGAGACAACTAGCTGGATAAATATGAGCGGATTTCCGAGATACGCCAATTTCTCCACAACTAGTTTTCGCGAGGCTGTATCAACAGCAGATTTAAAATCTCTTTGTATGCCTCACCCTTCTTTGCAATGCCACCCCAAGATGATGAAAAGTTGTCGTATTTTGTGCTCTATGTCTACTACGGCGCTTCGCTTATTGCGCTGCGCAGAGAAGAGGGTGGCATTAGATACATTGCCGTCGGCTCAATACTGCGCCGCTTAGTCGGAAAAAATCAAATTCAGGCAAAGCAAGCCGAACATCGTCGCAAAGGTCTCTACGCATCAGCTTGGATGCGGCAGCAGGGGAGGTGCGGAAGTGTCCGTCCATGCAACAAGGGCATTCGTTGACAACAGGAAAGAAAGCAACCCACTGTCAGGCGAATTCGAGCTTCTAGGGGCGCTAATTCTCGACGACTTCATGAACTTATCTTTAACTAAAAAAGATTCTGACCTTGTTTATTAGTGCTCCTGATTGCGGCTCTTAGACGATCAGCCAGCTCTCTGCTGGGACCTGCTACGCGCGAGTTTGTCAATTCCGAGGCTAATGTATCTTCTGCGTTGCTCACGACCCTATGTCAAACCGGACCTGCTTCAATCGTTCGACGAAACCTTGCGAAGTACCCTTCAGGGTATCCTAAACGTTTAGCTTAGACAAACCCGTTGGCTACAGAACGCTTGCTTCTGACGTCCGCAGGGGAAATGGGCATTCGCATGGCTTTGCCAATTGCCATTTCGGCCTGTCACGGGGCTTTCAAAAACACCGACACTTTTATGTCAGGGATCGCACCACCGGATTACTTTACTACGTTTGCTTCAGTTTTATCGCCTAAATGGAAGCAAGTTTGCCGCTACTAGGCAGATAAGTGCGGTCTGCCTGAATGCATTTCACAATCGGCTTTGGACTTGCAATTAGTTAAGTCGATTCAGGAGCACTTGATGTGCCAGGCGAGTAGCATGAAGGGGCAGGCACGACTGAGAGCCGGAATCGATCCGATGATCGGCAAATGGCTTCAGGCCATTACCTCACTGCAGCTGAGGACTATGACAGACAATACCACACTCCGCATCTTTCTCTGCGCTTGGGGAAATCAGTGTGCTATGCACAAAATTGTGCAAAATGTGTCCTGCCAGTGAGCATGCTCTTGCTTGCAAGAAGAGCGCCGGCAGGTTCTCAAGGCATTGGGCTCTGAGCAACGCTATTTACCGGGCAATGCAGTTGGCCCACATACCTGCAGTCAGAGTCGATCACAGGAGTGTCACCAAAGTTTGTCTAATTCCATGGAGTGAAGTCCGTTCGGAATCTGTCCGTACGACGTCACAGTTGCTGGTACGTTGGCCGCATTGTATGCTCGTCATACCAGCCGGGAGGCCGGAGCAGCCGCTCGGCTAGCTGACGAAAGCAAGCTGGCTAAATATCGCAGACTGGAGCCAAATTTTGTCGCTCAACCGATCGCCGTCGAGATCTTGGGCTCAATGGGAAAAATCACAAGAAGTTTTCTGGCGGAGCTGGGAACCAGAGTCGCTGCCACCACCGGCTATAGGAGAGCTTGAAAGTTTTTGCTACAGAGGATATCGGTTTCTGCCGTAGCCAAGTCAAGTTGGCTGCGAAAATCCATGTGTAAATAAATGACCTAAAGCAATAAATATTTAATGAAAAATTTGTTCTAAGGAAAAAACATATTTAAAATGAACTGACCGCGGGCCTTACATTTGCTCTAACATAAAGGAGTATAGATTTGCTGGCTTTCAGGAATTCGCTTTTAAAATGTCTCCGTCTGCTGTGTCTGCTGACATAACTCACAATATAAAAATATACACCCTACTGTATTTTTAACTTTTCAATATTTACCGTATTTATGTATTGCTGTTCTAGGGTTGCTTTAGTTCTGCCCTTGCCCTGCACCAGAAGTAAATCACAAGTACTTCGCATGTTCTACTTCTTCGCTTCATTTAATTTTTTTTTCATTTATAATTCATTCATTTGTACTTTTTTTTCTATTTGCGAATGCGTAGTTAACAAATCTTTTCCGCTCCAATGTCTATGAATAAATATAGGCGCCAGGGCCTTTACAAAAGGCGCTTACGTTATAAAAGCTGTTATCATTACAACATCTCAAGTATGTAAAAAGTGCACATTGAAATTCCTGACGACTATCGGTGTCATATCTATTCCAAGGGGCAATCCTTTCAGTGTTTTGTAGAGTATGTTGTTCTGCCCTATATAGGCCATAGGTGCTTTGTAATAGATAATTAGTCTCAATCGCCATGCCCTTATTCCTATATTTATTGTGCTTGTATTCCTAATTGCGGCCGCGACACGGATGGTCCCAACATCAAAATACTCCGAACACAAAACAATCATTTTCCGATCTGCTGGATTAGTATCACTGAAAACTGATGCTTGCAACCTACACAAATGGGTTCTAGTTATGCAAGCCACGTGCAGAGCAAATCTCCCAGCTAGCTACAACAATACGTAGCATTTTTTTGTGTAGCTTTTAAACTGAGTTACCTCACCTAATCGAAAAAAAGCCATTGCAGGAGGCGTTTTTTGTACGCGACACAATAGTTTTTGCTCTAGTTTGCCGCCTTATCTGATCAGGTGTCATCGTTGATGTCATGAAGAGTTCGTAGGAAATTTGTAGTTCCGGTAGCAGGCATTGTAGTTCTGTGGCAAGTTCCCTAAACTGGACTCTTGTTCAATGCGCCGTTTGTCACGGCATGTACGAGTTTTTATCTGCTGCCTTGCTTTAGTCATCGCCTTTCGGTTTTACTGAGGCATATCATCTCACTCGCAGACATCCTCTGAAGTGCGGCCTGCGCCGCACTAGGGTATTTCGCCGTGGCTTCTGCAAATGCTTAATTTGTTTAATGGCAATGAAAAGTGCGTTTGTCGTCTCTTGTTGACAAAGAATTTGACAACAACAAGGTCTTTGTCTTGTTGTTGTTGTTGTTGTTGTTGTTCTGCTTATTGCCGTTGTTGTTGTCACCTCGCCTGCATTTCTTGGCATATTGCTTGCATCTTTTTTTTACATTTTTAATTGCCTGCCTGAGTTTTTACTCAATCTGGTCTTTGTTCGCGAAAACCAATACCCTTTTTTACCCTTGACTCTTCCGTTTCATGTTCACATGGGGTACATCAAATTTAGCGTGTACAGCTTCCTCAGCTTTCCTCCCGCTCACGCATGCTATATTCTGGAGTATCATTGAACTCGACATTACAATAGAATAACCACACCAGCTTATTTTGCGGGTACCGCGATACTAATTTCGATTAGCTCACCGCGTAGCTCATGTATGATTTCGTTGGCACGGTGGACAAGTGGCATTACGTAACTCCAATCCTCGTTAGCAACCTTATCATATCCTAGGCATTGGCGGTATTTTGTAATCGGGAGCGCCTATTGGCCAGCATCTGCCATTACTTTCATTAACTTGCCTGGCTTTCGTTTGTCGCTCTATGAGCATAATTTTTACGAAACGGAATCTTTCCGCACTTGAAACTGCAAGGGTTGCTTTGTTTTATGTACCCCAACATGTATGTATATGACGAGTATTTTTAAGTTGAGTGCATACAAATTGAGAACAATGTGCGTACATATAGATACATTCATACATTATGTATGCAAAAAAAAAGTATTTAATAGTGGCGGCGCGGTCTAGGGGAGTAGTGTGCTACTAATTGTTGTTCCGTATCGGTGTTGTCGGTTCGACCCCCTTGTTAATAGAATTTTCTTTTTTGAGCGATGCTCATTGAAAATAGATCATAAACTCTGCCCTGAGAGTCAGCCACCATGCTGCTGCCACAGAGACTGTCGGGGAACCCTAGATATCTCAACACGCCTTCTCATATATATATATATATATATATATATATATATATATATAAGGGTGGCACGCATATTTAGGTATACATGTCAAGCGAATAGTAAATCCATGACAAGACAAGAAGGAAACATAACAATAGGACTTTCACCTACCGTCGCGTCATGTGGTCGATTACAGGAAATCTCTCTGTCCAGCGCATGGCATGAAACACGGCTCTATAGGCATTATCTTGATCGGCTTAGTTCCATAGCCCTCTGCGTTCTCTCTCTTTCGCGCACGACCCCAGTGTCGATATTGACTCGTATCTCTATGATTCGTATAGTCATATCTCGTACCTGTTTTTGTACATTGCTCCACCGCCTTCCACGTACCCCTCACACCCTGCTATTTTGCTGTTGTGCAAAGGTTATACTCATGTCAAAATTGACCACCGCGTTTAGCTTCATATACTTGGATTTTAATACTAACGTTACGTACATATACATCAAGCGTTGTCTTAGTAAATAATAAACAAGTTACCTATAAATATATTTATAAAATAAACTTTTAGTACTTTAGGTACTATGAATATATACATACATGCATACATATTTATTCACTATAATATTGGTAGCAGTATACATCGGATGTTGTGTGAAATCTACACTGTTCCTATGTAGTGCGTACGAGATTGTAGTGACGCTGTGTCTATTTCGGTGCACACAAGTATATGGTATCTATCAATATTACATTATCCACAGAATCTACACACACACAACCCTCAACCTCAAAACACTGTCCACTCAAATACATCTGGTGATTGTATCCGTGCCATGTCAGTCGACAAACTAGTGCTCGGTTCTTCTGAGCTCCTCTCTTTCATTTGTCCGAGCAAAACGCTGGTGCGTCCGTATAGTAATTGGACGCAAACCTCATGTTGCGTATCTTCCGAAACTCTCTATATACTGTGAGTACAGCTCCACTAAGTGGCAGTCCGTCTAGGGCCAAAAAATTATATGCATATATATATATATATATATATATATATATATATATATTTATATTTATATTTATAGTAATCTTTCTCCTTTTCTCTCTCTCTGTCTCTCTGTGTATTTCTCCCTTAATTTACCTCTAAGTCACGACGCACGATTTTGCGCCGTCGGGATTTTTTACTTGCTTGGTCTACGAAACTTATGATTTGACGGAACGACCTCTACCGCGGTTATTGGGCTTGTCCGTGCGTTTGCCAGTAATGTTTGCTCATTGACCGTTTCGATGGGTTATCTATATGCTTGAAGGCAAGCCGAAGTTGAAGGGAAGAAAGCGTTGCCGTGAAAATGGCAGATAAACAAAAGCTTGGATTATAGAGAACATCCATGAATATCGCGTGAAATGCTAGGACAAATCGTTTTGTTTTGACAAGCTTAGGCTTGTGTGAATATTGTGCAGGGACTAAGAGAAGGAAACGTTAGCAGGTAGTAGCACACTATGTTCACTACTGTGCCAAACTCGTTAACATCGCAGGACGATCAGCAGAATTGTTGACGGCTATCCAACTCCGTTAAAACGACACTAAAAGCTTTGGACCTCCTTGTTCTCCGAACCTTCCAAGCAGTTGTTGGGTACACTAGAGACACGGGTTACCGTAGCTGGCAGCAGATGTGGTGAGCATGATATTGCCGTACATACATTACTATACAATTCCAAAAATTGCCAAATATATATATATATATATATATATATATATATATAATATATATATATATATATATATATATATATATATATATATATATATATATATATATATATATATATATATATATAAATATATATAATATATATATATATATATATATATTTTTTTTTTTTTTTTTATTACATGTTAAACGATGTTACAGTTGAGAGGTCTGAACGTATTATTGCAAAGTTTTTTAAATAATTAGTTCACTCCATGGCGCCTAAAATAGATGCCGCGTTTCCTCTGCAAACGGCCAAGGACAATGCTTGCCTCAAGAATTGACCCTCTCTTCGGTCGTTCGTAACTTCCTGAATTCGCTTACTCAAATCTTTGAGAAATGCTTCGGTTCCCTTGCTGATTGGTCCTAGTGTCTCCATGGCGATAGGCACAAAAATATATCTTGTTTCCAGTCCAGCATATTTAAACCGTTTTCTGGCGTCTGCGTGCTTTGCTACCCACCCCGGCTCAACAGAGCTGTGGTGTAAATAGGAAGCCGCGGTTGTGCACGAAACCGTTGCATCCCAAGCTAGGGACTTTCCATGTGACCATAATGCAATGGTCACCCCATCAGGTCTTTCTTCGCCAGCGGACACTAAACCTCTCGGTTCAAGTGTAGATGGTATACCGGCTTTCCTAAGGGACCTTATAATCACACCGTTCAGTTCAGCATGTCTGGACGATCTACCGGCGCTCTTCGGGCAACTCAGTGGGTGTAGGCCACTGGAATCCACCATCTCCCCGCACAGTTTGCACTGAAACGGCTCGCAGACGCTAGCGCCGATTCTAAGTGCTGACATCATGCGGAAAGAGTTGGGATCCACTATATATATACATATATATATATAAATATATATATATATATATATTTATTTATTTATATACCTGCACTCTCCATCTGCTCTCATTGTAAGCGGAACCTCGGTACAGCTGTCAAATCCCACAGAATCGGTTACTCGATGAAAGAACGCGCAGAGATTGTAAATATTTATCTTAAAAAGGGAAACTTGGCATGGCCATGCTGGCGAGCTCTTCGTGCAAATTTCGGTCGACATAATCAACCTAATAGAAACGCTGTGAGCTTGTACAAAAGTTTTGCAGTACAGGTTTATGACGTGAGTGATTATGCAACGTTGAAAAATGTATTTTAAAAATGTGCCAAATTTTGGAAATTCACGAAGCGCTCGTTCGGCTGGAAATGTCTTGTCCACTGTGACCGATAGTGTGGAACAATGTCCAGACATATTGATCCACGTTCTGTTGTGTCAAACAATTCGGCCTTTCGCGCACCCTAACCGGTTTCGTAGAGAAACGTTAGGAATTTACGATCGCCAGCGAACTGAAAGCCAACGTTATAGCGTACATTTAGGGCGCCATTGGACTTGATTTGTGTGACAAGATGCTAAACCGTTGTGTGTCTCGTGTCCAGCAATAGCCGAAAAAATCACCACCTTACCGATATTTTACTTTATTAGAGATGGCTTTACTGTCAAGTTGCTTATCTTACTGCCTTAAGTGCTGGCATGCAATTTCGAGCCTGTGGGGGAAGGGTGGATATCGGTTTCAATGGGTTTGCCGAGTCCCACACTAATCACGGCTAGCTGCCAGCGATTGAATAAACCTTAAAAACCTTAAACATATTTGATTTAATGATACGTAAAAAGATGACAGACCAATTTTCGAACGAACCATTCTTCGGGGGCTAGTGCTCTTGCAACGGTGATCATCGACTGGGATGTTGCCAGTTTGATCCCTGTTGTTGATCGAATACCTTTTGGGCGATCCTTGCTGAGAATAGATGATAATATGATGATAATGACTATATCGTTGAGGGTCAACGGCCATGACACCTTGCATATCTCATGCCTGCTTATGTTGCCAATCTAAGCGCTCTTGCTATAAAATAATAACACGTTCCTAAAGCTAAACATAAGCAAATAATACATCCATATTATAAAGTTACATTCTATTATCCTACTTTATATATATATATATATATATATATATATATATATATATATATATATATAGGATAATATAATGTAACTAGATTTTTTTTAATTTAAAATAAATATAAAACACAAATGAATTACCTGAAATGATTAATTCAAAAATACTCTCTATTATTAATAACAACATTCCTTCATTTCTAGACCAGCTATCTATCGATTCCCATGACAAAGAAGCACGATATCTGCATCTCGAGAAATATCT
Organism: Dermanyssus gallinae; assembly: GCA_003439945.1. NCBI lineage: Eukaryota > Metazoa > Arthropoda > Arachnida > Mesostigmata > Dermanyssidae > Dermanyssus > Dermanyssus gallinae. The sequence goes on along the minus strand of QVRM01002515.1, from coordinate 50,757 downwards.
CAACGTGTTTGACTGCTACTGCTGAACAGAACTGATTCTTTCCCTGTAGATAATTCTGCAGACAACTGAACAGGTGGTTGTGTGACGGCGCGATGTCCGGTGAGCACGATGGATACGGCAACGTTTCCAAACTGAGCTTGCTATCTTGCGAAAGCTGGGCAAACTCACATGCGGCTTTGCGCTCAGTATATTGTACGTCTCGGTGGAAGATAACGCCCTTTTTAATCACAAGACTGCGTGCCTTTCTTTAAAGCGCGGCGGCAAAAACTCGATCGAGATGATCACAGTAGACGCCCGTGTCTATCGTTGGCCACTGCCTATCCCGCACACAAGCACAGAGCAGAGTCTTTTGCGAATTGCTTAGTCCCTTCGGCGTCTTCTCGGGAGGCTGGCCTGAGGCGGCGCACCAGGATCTTTCACGTTTCATTTTGTCTGGCAAGCCACCATAAGCAATCTGCTAGACCCTCCAGTTTGTGGCGCTCGCTCAAATCATGAGGTGCTCATTCAACGTTGACACGAAGCCATGGGCTCGAGGGTGAGTGACGATTGTTGTCTAACTCACCCCGAAGTCCATGACGAATTCACGCGTGAACTCTGTTTCGCAGTTTGCGTAAGCGATCTTCCGTGAGCGAAATGAGCCTTCCAGAACGAGGTTCATTTAAAAGGCTTAGTTCGTCGTGACAACGGGGTTTGTTCTTGAAAAAAGAACGTTTGCTCTTGATGGAGTTTATGCATGTGTATAAACTCCATCAAGAGCAAACATTGAAGTTTATGTGTGTATGTATGTATATATACTCCATCATGTATATATATATATATATATATATATATACATATGTCGAAATGTCTCTGTGTGTTCGGCTCGTGGCGAACGTCTTTGGCGTCTCAGTCGGCGACGGCGCCACAAGGATTGTCGGGATTACGCCGACTTACTCCCATACTCAACACTCTAAAGTACCAGGCGAATGAGAGAACATGAAAAAGCATATATATATATATATATACAAAAATAGAGAGAGAGAGAGAGAATAGACTGTGAGAATACGACGTGGAAGTTGTTGTTAGTCGAGCAAGGGCAGAAAACTTCTATATATATATATATAAAACGTCGGTAGCCGAGCCGCTAGATCAAGACACGAGGACATAGGGGAACGTGAGAAAGAGAAAAAAAAAGGAACCGATAAAGTGGTAAAGTGGGGAAGATAAGAAAAGAGCGAGAGCGGGACAGAGAGAGAGAGAGGGAGCGAGAGGATGCAGAGATTGGAGTGAGGGGATTGGAGGGAAGAAAGATGGATCTGGAGAAGCAAAGTTCCAATGCGGTTTGATGTTGACTACTAGCATTGCGCGTTCATTCAATTAGAGTTGGTCGGCTTTGTGACGCTCACGACCACAACGTGCCAGCCATCGGCGCCGTTGTCCTCCATCTTTCAGACATCATGATGGTGATGACGACGACGGCGATTATATTCATGTAATCCTCCTTGCCGCCACCGTACGAAGAGGTATGTCATTATTATTATTATTATTATGCGAGCCAACGAATATCGAGAGAAAAAAGAGCTTTTGCTGACGCCTGCTATTTGATCACTTGCCAACATTTGCGGATACCAGTAACACCCTGCAGAGACAGTGGCGCGTTGTTGCTGTTGTTGTTGCTACTAATATTGTTGTTGCTACTGCTATTGCTGCTGCTGTAGTTGTTGTTGTTATCGTTGTTGTTGCTGCTGGTGTGGTTAGTGTTGCTGGTTGGTGAGCGAATCAATGAGTTACAAAGCTGTGTTGCTGTTTCATACTGACTAGACTACGATAAAGAGTTCGAACAATATTGTTCGCTCTGTGACAAGCATCATACAGGAATGGATGGTATAGGGGATCTGTGAGTGCATTTGAGAAGTGGTGTTTGTGCATCTATGCACATACGTGCATATATACAAAATTATGTAAACGTGCCATGTCCTGCATCGGCAGCAAGCTCTGTACAGCGTCCACGGCGTTAGTCGTGCAACCGGCCTCGACAACAACAACGACAGAAACAAATCACATCGCTTCGCTAGTGTGAAGGGTGCATCCATGCGCATTGTGCCGGTTTTGCCCATTTATCGTTTTTTTTTTTCCTGGACCAAGCTAACAGCTTATTGCTGTCTGTTATCAAGCCGGAGTAATTCAACAGGGAGTTGCGTTCTTTCACCGATTGTGCATGTGGGTTTATCTCGAAGAACACAGCTGCACACAGCTGACCAGTTCGACAGCTGAATGAGTCGAGAGGGCCGAAAATCATCTGTCCCCTCCTGATCAGGTGAGTACCTACAACTATTTGGGCACGCGTTAAGCAGACTAAGGTCAATCTACTTGCATTGCATGCCAATCTTACTAGTTGAGCCGATAAACAAAAATGCAATATAACATTTGCGTTTTCCTATGTGCTACGCGTTCTTATATCTGATAGTTTTAATTTGTTTTTTTTTCTAAAGGGTAATGAGAATATTTGAAACCTTCAAGACACCATTGGAGTTTTTTTCCGCGGAAAATAGATAATTTATGTGTACGCAGGCTGACGATCCGTCTTACGACAGCCTAGTAATTGTTCCTTGAAGCTCGGACTCATGACACGAGATTCCGCTGGCTGGTTTACACCCACGTATATCTGCGTATTTAATTTAAGAAACGAATCCGATACGATTTAATTTAAGAAATACGATTTAATTTAAGAAACTGAATCCCGTTTGTAATTTCTTATTGTTTATGTGTTTTTTTTCTCATTGTTTTTTTATGTGCTCTTATTTAAACGGGTGCGCTGTAAGGTGCGCAAGTGACGTAACCTTTATTGGATAAAAAAGAAACTCTAGACCGATAGTTCCATGCTGTATTTCTGCACTCTAAATTGCACCTAACCACATGTCCTCGCTTAGTTCAATGCAGGCAAACATTCTGGTTTAAAATTGGAACGTTGGAGGTAGATAGACTTCTCACAATTGTCACCGTCATCACATCTGCCCATTGGCAGAAGATCAGAATGCAATAACGAGAATGATGAATGTTATTCATATTGTTGTGTTGAGAGATGGACAGTTGACCCGTAGCGACGCATCAACTCCAACAATGAGTCAGCAACTGAGTACTCTGCAGTCGTTTTGTCTAAGCTATTGTGCAACACCTCTGCCTAGCTCGATAGCGTAAAAGCGCAGATAACATACATAGACGGGTTAGTGGTAAACAGCGCGTATATATATATATATATTTTTTTTTTTTACAGACCGGCGACGGATGTTACGATCGTCTTTGTGTAGAAACCTGTTCGACGTATCACTTGCTGATCGTCGGCAACCTCTGCCTGAGAAACTTGCCGCTATTTCATTTCTTGTGGTGTATATATATATATATATATATATATATATATATATATATATATATATATATATATATATATGCGATAGATTAAAGCGCAGATACCGTACGTATAGGAGTTAGTGGTGAACAGCGTGTAGGTGTTTTATCCGTCAGTAGACTGACAGCAGAGTTCGTTTCAAAAATGTTGAATTTTCAGGAAACGCACGCCTGTTGGGAAAAGTTCGAATTGAGCCTTCGGGCGGTAGCAGAAGACCTATAATTGCTCCAGAGAGTGATTAAAAGAGACAAGTCATGGGTATATGAGTTCGACATCAACACTCTATTGTGCAAGTGGTGCATTCAAGGAGAGAGTCGATCAAAGAAATTATTTTCTTTTTTGTAAAAATATTTATCAGAACTTTTTGATCCGCCATATATACGATGTGTACAACTAACCTCTATACGTACAATTCTGAGGTTTTAAGCCATAGAATGTATTTACATCATAGGATATAAAAGATCGGTCGAGTTTCTTAGGCAGAGGTTGCCGACGGTCACCTAGGCCGGTAGGAGGGGGGGGGGGGGGGGGGGTTAAAAGGGTCATAATAATTCTGGCGCAGAACTTCGCACACGTCTTCTTTAGAACGATCGTTTTCCAGCCCGGTGGAAACGCGTCCACTTAACTCTCATACTAAAGTTAAACGCAGCAGCGGGATCGTCATTGACTCATCGTCTACCCAGATGTCTACTCAACAAAGCAAATTGTTCGATAATGTGTTAGTCGGACGCCTAAACGAGGCGAGATCAAGGAGAGAGCCGCGCTATTAAACAAGCAATACGGCTTTCGCAAGAGCCCAGCGACCCTTGACGCCGTTGAACGACTGCTCCGGATAGCCTGTATTTATTATTTATTCTAACGGATACTTAAGACACGCAATTATGCTTTAATAATTTTGCTTGGTGTGCGAAATGCGTTCATTACGGCGAGTTGGCTAGTAATATTGGAGACGCCTGAACAGAGCGGCTTATCTCCCTATACGCGACGGGCTTTCCCTCGTATCTCGATGCGCGCTCGCTTTTGGCAAACGGTGAGGTCCACCCTGTCACGGCGGGTGTCCCGTAAGGCTCTGGGCTCGAGCCGGCTCTCTGGCATATAGCGGACGACGGGGTCAGAGGAGCAGCCTGCCTAACCGGCCGCCGTCGCACTAGATAGACTTTTCTGGAGCTTGCAAGGATGCCTGCAAAATAGGGCGCCGACTCACTATTACCCGGAAGGCAAGGTAGCTGAGCGTAACGCTGAACACAGATCTCACCGGCCTGCCACACGTCCACAGCGTCACCCTGGTAGCGCTTCTTGGCCTGCCAGATTCCTTGGGACATACTTGCCGAAGAGAAAAGCAAGCGCAACCTAGACGACGAGACTTCCTGGACGCAGGCACGGAAGCACTCCCTCGAAACATGGGCGCGCATATGGTCGCATCTCACATCTGGGGATACCAGAGGGGCCTGGATAAGAGGCCTTATCAATGACCTCATGACATGGTATAAACTCAAGGAAACACTCGCAAAACACTCCGCGATTCAGCACTAGGCCTCTTGTGACCACCGCCAGGAAGGACCCACTTCCTGGTTGGGACATATTTGTAGATTAACGAAAGGGTCGCAGCATGAGACTCCCCTCGCCTGGTTTCGAGCCAGTGGTTCACAATTCTCAAGCAGGAGAGGGTCGGAGAGGTAATTTTAAGTGGGTAACACGCGCGGATTAGTCCCACACTACCCTCCACTGACATTGGAGGGTGTGAGTAGAGACATTTTCCACTATTTAAAAAGTTGCCTAGGGTGTAGTAAGTGATAAGTCGGACAGGATTCCCGACAACGACGACAGCAATCTTCGTTCTCGGCCTCATGGAGACCGGCTTTCTTACATATATATATATATATATATATATATATATATATATATATATATATAATAACGCTTCCCCCCTATAATATTATTATAGGGGGGAAGCGTGATTATATTATTATATTTGCGGGAGTAACTATGACTCTCTTACCGGCCTTGGTGCGCTGATGCGTGACTGCCACGCGCTGCGGGGACCTTCACTGGCCCCTATGTAAGTTAGTCAGATGGTACAAGCTCCCGTGTTTTAACAACTAACCGGGGGGCAAGGCATACGATAGTTGATTGGTTGGCAACGAATTTATATTGTCATCCTGTCGTGGCCCATTCGAGGGCTGTTAAGGCTACTGCCAATAGCCGGGGGGACCGTTCTGCACGAGGACCCCCGGGTTGGACGGTTAATGCCCCGGGTGACACCTGGTGGTACCGTCCGGGACGCCTGCTGCCTTGGCTTAATAGGCAAAATGAGTGAGAAGTGGCCACATGAAAGCAGACCACCGGTCGAGAGGACCTTCTGGTCCCCTGTGGATAGAGGGGTAGATGTATTATATGAATATATAATATCTAGGCATGCATTACGTTAACCGTACGTTTTTAAAAATCTCATGACAATCTATAAGAGCTATATTTCAGCCGCGGCAAGGGGCCCACCGCCGGAGTCGGAATCGGTCATCAGGCCATTTTAGCGCCTCATTTTCCACCCTCGAATCTAATCTAGTTCGTCGTTTGTTTGCTCGTATCGTGGCCGAATTTGCAGCAGGTCAGCAACGACCCAGACCACGTCCACGACGCGGACAGCGCGGCGAGCAACAACATGTCCGATCCGCATTTACCGCATGGGCGGCCGTGCTGCGAGGGGGTGCGGCGCACCGGTGAGTTCTGCATACACTGGGATGACTCCTCCGGTTCGTCTGGCTCGTCCAGCAACATGTCGAGCTTCGCGCGAGTGCAGCGCGGAGAACCACCGCCGCCTCCGTATCCATCTACGGGAGCTGCGGTGCCACCGTTGGGAGCGGGCCTCCGTAAGAGGGCGTCGACCGTCAGCTCAGTGACATTCGCCAGCCTGTTCGGCAGCGTGGACGACGTCACGTTCGCGCCGGAATCCGTCTCGAACGAATCAACCAACGAGGTGCCGTATAGAAACAGTTTAAGCGCTCTTTGCACATATATATATATATATATATATATATATATATATATAATATATATATATATATGATTGATCGATTTATTCGCTTGATAAGTGTGTGTACACATATCACCCTTTTGTATCAGGGGCGCATAACGCTGCAGCTATTAATTATCGATGTTGTAGACCCCCGTTTTTTGCTCTTATGTGTTGAGCACCTTCCATCGGGATAGTCTCTGCTTTGTAATCTCAACCTGTGGCTTTTCTATATATATATATACATGCATACATAAACGGAGACCACTCAGTGAGTATTTTTCTCGCTTGTAGAGAGTTCTTACGAGGTTTTTCGAAGTTGTTCAACATTATAAAACCGCTGTACAAAATGAGCATTGAGGGTTTCAAGACAAATATGTCAAAGGTAACTTTTGATTGGCTTCTTTGACGGTATTTGCTCTCTACCTGACGCACCGAATGACACTCGTATATATGACACATATTGTGTTAAGTCAAGCCGATGAAGTAACGCAAAGTTGGTTCTCACTGGTGGTGGGACTCACTAGTTTTAGTATATTTCCACTTACCCTAATGCGGCGCTTTGCTGCTGCATGTGCCCCCATGGCTGAATTGGCTTGCAGACTTGCCTTGGGCAATCTCTTTCCTCTGTTCGGCCGAACCGTTTACATAGCGGGCGCAGTTTTTTATTGTGATGATTTTATTACAATTTGCCTTGCAATAAATTGAACAGTAAGTTATCGATTGAAAATGTTAACTTCTAATAGGCGGTGTCTGTGTACAGTGTAAAACGCTGTCTAAAAGTCTGCAAAAATTGCCTAAGTAATTTTCTTCCTCTCCTGAACCCCCTCTCGAACCGCCTAGACATTTTCTTAAAATACTGGCCTGAATGTGGCCAACCACCAAATTCACTGCGTCTGACGTTTCTCTGTTTGGTAGAAAGCCAAACTACTTTGATGGTAAGGCGTCTGCTGTGCTTTCAGCAAGCCTCGAAATAGCGACGCTAGGACCTTATATACTACTCTTGCTAATGATTTCCCGCTGTAGCCTTGTGGTAGGCAGAAGTCTGGTTTGCCATTTACAATAGGTTGTAGAGTCGCTTCATGTAATTTCTCTAGGATCTGGCTTTGTTGTAGGCAATATTGTAGAGATTAGGCAGCTATATATGACGTGTCAACGTCATCCATACATATGTGCCTATAAGAAGAATATTTTTGCGATGTGCGCGGCGAATACATACTTTTTAAAGTGCCATTGGGTGACCTATGAGAGTCAATGCTTTAACATAATGCAAATTGATTATATATATATATATATATATATATATATATATATATATATATATATATATATACATATATACTATTACCAAGGGAATTCACTACTTACAGGTAACATTGATGTACAATGCAAACAGTTCTCGGCGTCGTTTTTTCTTCTTGGAGCACACTCTCCTCATATACCTCGTGGCAAGCACTCTCTCGCGGCTCAACCTGCTCCAGGTAATCGACGGCCCGACAATGCGCATTGACCACACGTATTCGATACAACGCCCATATTGTGTGTTTGTGTCTTAGATATCTCAGAGATCATTCTACTTCCTATTATTAGTGATCTAACGTCGTTCTTGCCAATTGTTTGTGTTTGGAAGCTGTCGCCCTTACCATGGAAGCTTTGATGGGACGCCAAAGATGATGAACCGAGAAGATGAAGCTTATTTTACGACAAGCTTGCTATGCGTCAGAACAGTGTTTTTGGTGGTTATAGCTAGTGTATTCGTTTCAATGGCAAAAAGTTGTCACCCATAGTGCCCTGATGTCTTTACAATGCGACTTTTTATAATTTTTTCCCTTGTTCCCGGCTTTTCTCTTTCCAAAGAGCCGTTTATCCATCTCCCAAAACGGCTTGCTAGAGGTCGTTTGCTATTTAGTTCCAATGCAGACTTGCTAGGTCTTTTGGTATCTCCCTTTACCGGATATAAGGATAGATCTTTAAAACGAATAGGTGGGAACACTACTTGTTTACTACCCACAGGCGATCTAAGATGTTAAAGCAGCCTACCAACGCGTATCGAGATATGCATGTTTACACTTATATATATATATATATAGACGCGTGACATAATACCTCATCTGGGATAGTCATCGATGCTGTTGAGATTAAATTGGCGGTCTTTAAGGCAAATTCCGTCATAATTGTTAACTCAGTAAGTTCGTTTCATTCTCTTAAACGGACTTATAATAAACGAAAACAATAAATGCATCTTTTTCGCCTTGAACAAACGCAGGTATTTCGTGTCCACGAGTGTGTGCGCGTGCTGGAGCTCAACATGTCACTGTGCCGACAAAGCCTCGCCGATGGGGTTCTCCGAAGCGGTTACATTAACGACCTTGCAATAAATATTTCAAATATCCTCGATGGACTTCAGTATGTTGCCGGTGCGTGCATCCGCCGCTTCTCGGCTTTGCGATTTTTTTCTTTTTTTTCTTTTCTTGCTCAATAATGTACTTTTTAATTCCAGATTATCTTTCTTATGCGCAATATTTATTATATATAATGCATGTGTATATAATTTTTTTAAATAGTTATAATTAAATAATAATTTATATATATATATATATAGAAAATATTGTGATGATTTATTAATCATTTACAATACGTTTGCACACGCGGCAGTGCTCGCCTGATATATATATATATATATATATATATATATATATATATATATATAGAAACCTAAATATATCGCTAATCAAGAGTATAAGCACGAGGCACGAGTATAAGCTATACTCGTGCCTTCTAAAAGTATATTCCTGAGCAAAAAAAGAGCGAATAACCGATGACTCAAGGAGGCTCAAATGTTATATCCAAACGGAAACATTGGATAAATGACCTACGTATTTTTTACAGTAGCAATATTCCTAACGGACCCATTTATCGAATGTAACCGCCGTCGACTCAAATCACTGCTTCACTTCGAGACCTAAAAAGCTTACAGGCCTCTTGCAGAAGCTACCTATCAAGAGTTGCAAATACCTGCTGGATGGAGGCTATGAGCAAGTACGCGTTCTTGTGTCGAGTTGGGTTAGACCCCCCTCTATATAAATTTATTTATTTCATTATAATTTAGAAGAATATAAAAAATGCTTCACGGCGTTGCTGCTCGTCGACCTAGTTGCTCCTTCTGCGCGCCGTAGTCGCTCTATCGCTCATGCCCGTGAGGAAGTCCTGTTCGCCCCCTGGCACGAAGGTCCGGGTCCATCCAGTCTCTCATAGTTCCGAGCACTGAGGTCGCGTTTCCTCTCTGGATCTCCAGGGACAGTCGCTGGGAGAAGAAGGCGTGCGCCCTCTTGTCCATTGTCGCCTGCCGTAATGCGTCGCCAACCCGAGAGATCAATGTTACCGTGAGGGGCCCAGGGCCACCCATCGTCTCGAACGCGAATGGCGAAAAGTGGTGCGCCCGACTTAGGTCCGCACTTAGACCCCCCTCTTAATAACGCCCCTTTCATGATAATCCATAGGATTTAAACCTGAACTTCTAGGCGGTCAAGAGTGATTATCAGTATCAGTGGCCGTCTAGCGCCGTGCTGCTGAAACACGTGTTTCAAACCATTCGACATAGGGTTTAACCACGGCTCCACTACAGTTTGCATAGCATACGTTTTCCCTATGACTGTTTGGCCTTTTCGAAAAAAAGAAGTATTACGTGCCATCAGTCGAGCCCGGTGGCGTGATGACTTAGGTCTGCGCCTTGCAACCGGTGGAGACACATAGGTGCGCGGGTTCGAGCCCCACCGTTGCACATTTGTATGTATGGGGTACGTCTATGAAGCAATGTAAAAAACAGTTCCGTGGACGTTAAATCTTGGCTGAGGGTTAGCCCGAAAACATTACTATTACGTGCCACCACGTTTCTCTTACTAAACACCAGAGTCTTAACATGCACCTAAGCTAGAAAGCACCTCACTTAGTCTTGAACTGTTCACACGGCGTACTGTATCGTGAATATTCTGTTCTGTTGTGAAGGAACTTGGTTCTGCTTCTTCTTTAGTCGCAATCTTACAAATAGGCGTTTTAGAAAAACGAACAAACTTTATAATCTCATTAGGGGTCCGCCCGACGTGAAGAGCGACAACAATAACTGATCTTTGCTGAAATTCCACCTCGCAGTGGCTCGGTCGGTCATGGTTGGTATTTATTTAAATTCTTCTTGGCTGCCATTGGATACCAATCATGACGTATGAACCAAAACTGAATACTTTCAGGCAGCCCACCAAAATTTGGCCCAGTTGAGCCGCTCCGAATATATATATATATATATATATATATATATATATACATATAATATTTATATATTTACTTATGTATTGCTGAAAAGAACTGCTAGTCAATAGGTGGGTAATGCCACAAAAAGTCCATGGATAGTTTATTGTAGTAAAAATAAACGTATATATATATATAAAGGGTGTGTTAAATGTATATTCTGCATTCGGCTTCCAGGTTGTATCTTAGTGTTCCTGTGCAGCCAGTACATAAGCAAATATGGCTCCAAGCTATGTCTGCTGCTTTGTCTGCTGGGGACGTGTCTTACGTACATCTGTTTCCTGTTCATCCATATCTACGGCGTGGATATATTGCACATCTGGCTCCTAGCAGCTTTACCCAAGCTCTTCACAGGTAGGCTATATATATATATATATATATATATATATATATATATATATATATATATATATATGTTACAATGGAAGCATGGCAAGCTTCCTGCAGGGTCTTTGCGCGGACTGTCGCCAGATATTAAGACATGGACAGAGAGGCCAGGACGCGATCTTACGAAAGTTGCAAAGAAAGATTGGCACTTCCTTTAGCCCAGATAGGCCGGAAAAAGGCGCCTCTTGAACAAAACGGGTTTGCAAGTGCTGAACTTAAGCGGGAACCGGTGGGCGACTCTAGCCAGTTGATCTGAAAGGGCGCTTGCCGCTTCTCCTGATGGCCTATAGTGTTTTTTTAAGAAGATATGGGATATCCGAGATTCAAGCTTGGGGGGGGGTGCGGTTACTGGGAATAACATAATACCACCTTTGAAGTTGGGTATGGTATAATCTAACCGTTAAGGTCGAGAGCCCATATATATATATATATATATATATATATACTCAGTTTTTATTAAGAGATATCTATTAATAAGATATTATATATATAGGGTGTCTGGAAAATATCTGAATTTTCCGGTTTCCGGTTAAGAGGTATTGAGCATGGAGACTAATAAAATAACTTTAGTTTCTCGCAATTGCACATTTTGTGCTCCTATGTCGGGCATCAACACCAGTATCACGTAATCATCAGTGTCACCAGTATCAGTAATGAAACGTTTGTTAATCCGAGTTAAAGCACCTTGCTGTCCTTATCTATCCTTATCTGTAGATTGATCAGACTGCACGTTTTCTTAGATTAGACTGCAGCGCTTTGGGGACGGCTTGCCATTGGTTTTGAGATCAGAAATAAACGTGGTTACTATATTAACGAAAACATGAATAATAATAATAATATTGGTTTGCTACTGCTTTTGCTAACTAGAATGAATGCGTTTGTCTACTTTATTCATCACGGATACCGCATTCGCAGGCGGCGAAATTGCAATGATGACGATGGCTTCGGTGCATATCGCTACTTCGTCAACAGGAGAGCGTCGTCGTTGGAGGTTCCTCGCCTACGAACTCTCGCTCCGAATTTCGCAGCTACTCTTGAGAGTGCTTGACGTTTTCAAGCCACCAATGGTGCGGACACAGACACACAACCAGACACTTGCCTTTTCTCTTGTTTTGTGTGACCATATTAACTATAAACAGTCGAATGAGTGTATCTAGTTAACATGGTTATGGATTGGTGTTCATGTCATTGCGTTTTCGCAGACACAGATAGTAGAACAGAGGCCGACCCATGTTAAGGCGCGCTTGAGCTTATGCGTATGTATGTGTATCTGTGTGTTCTATTCGCTTCGTAGCTGTTTGAATTAGCACTATGGATCATTCCGGTGTGCTTGCTACTTGTCAGCCATCTGAAGGCCACATGTTACGTCGAGGATATTCCCGAGACGTTTAGGGCGCACACGCCGAGGCAGCGTATCCGTTGTGCGTTCGGCCGTGTCGGGATTCAGGAGAGCGTTCTCTGCTTCACCAGGCGCCGTCAATGCAAGGGACGCCGGCAGCTGATCCTGCTCGTGCTCATGGTCGCCATCTCGTCGGCCTACTTTAACGGTAGAAGATTGTTGTAATTCCGTTTATTGCCATTTATTTTGATATATATATATATATATATATTTTTTTTTATTCTTTAATTTCTCTCGTCGGAAGCGTGAAGAAGACAGAGCTTCATGGATATGTGTGTGTTATGGATCCATGTTGTTGAAATATATAGGTAAAATAATGTGGAGGAGGTTAAGAGTCAGATTCTATATGATCTTCTGAAAATAGAAGCGGGCGATATTAGTGACTGTAGTGAATGAAGGGTTGTACAACTTGTGTCTTTGTTGTGGTGCGTTTGCCGTTTTTCATTTGCCGTTTCGGTGTTATCGTTGCGTCGTTCGATGCGTTGTCGTTCCTGGCAATACAACACGACATGTGTGCGGGGCCCGTGTGCATATGAAACGGCGTCGATCGGGCTGCCTCGACACTGGCGATCGTCCGGCTGCTGATCCGGCGCGTTGTCGGATGATGCGCAACCGTCGGCTGCGCGGGGCTCAGATTTTAGCCCGGTTCAGGTGACATTCGTCAACCTCGTGCACGGATGGGACGAGACGCTGTTCACGCAGTCCGCAGCTATAGCGGCTCTCGCCAGCTTCATCTTGGCCTCGGTCGTGATGCGTTCGTTGAGCATTTGCGCTGCCCAACGGCCTCTCGACCCGCTCGTGATTGCGCTCGGCTTTGTGTTGCTTCTGCTAACCCACGTAGCGGTCGCTGTCAGCCTGCTGGACGTCATCGCCTACTACGCAGGTAACGTGTGCAATCAATGTGTAGTCAGTGCGTAACGGCTGGCCTAACCAGTCAGTAGGAACAATAGAAAACCTTGAACTCAAGTTGAACACGTGGTCCAGACCGAGGTGTCGCAGTGTGGAGTCGACTCCTCAAAGTCCGAAACTGATTCAGAAGACCCACAAACACGCGTCAGCGGCCGCAGGCTGAGATCAGCTGTCAGCGGCCGCCAGATACAGACCGTCGTGTCGAGGAAGAAATGCGCCACGCAATAATTCTGCCCAGCCTCACGGGGAACATGCGGGATGATAGAAAGGTATAGAGCTGAGTAGAGGAGAACGGCAGAGACGCCTCTCCCACGGCTTGGAAGTAACATCAAGGTAGTACCGACCCTGGGGGGGAGCGGGGGGGGGAAGGGGGGAGGATGTAAGTATGTAAGTCCTACACTAATCACGCAGGCTGCTAGTGGCGCAGTGCATCATGCATCCCCGAAACTGCCCAGATCAAGAAAAAGAAGCCACATAAGGAATACGGGCTTGACGGGTTTGTGAGTCCCACACTAGATGTTGACAGCTGCCAGCGACACGCATGTGCATTATGCATTAACGAAACCTCACGTTAAAGATAAATTGTTCGCATATGGACATTGAGATGGACGATTGAAGTTGGCCTTGAAACGAACACCTGAAGTCATCGCTTAGGCTGTCGGTTAGAGTGATTGTAGGTGACTTGTTTTAGGTCAACAATAAAATTGGACGCAGTGGCAGACGAGTAAAGCCAACGTTTAGATAAAGAAACTTAACCGAACGTTGTGACTTCAGCCAGGCGGTGTCTGCCTTCGCTGCAAGCTTTCGTGTTATGAATTGTTTTTGTTGCTAGGGCGACTGCCAAAACAACGCTAGTGCGTTTCCGATTTGACGGGGTGATTGTTGGCCGTTATAGACTGATCTTGTTATTGTTTGTGAAGTCAACTTCTAATGACGACTCATATCTAATGTTTGCCTTTCTGCTCGTTGACATAGCACTAGCTCTTCAGCTGGCTCCGCTCATCGGCGCAGTCTTCTTGCGATCTCACCTTTGCCAGCACCTGGACACGTACGAAGTCGCGCCGGTGTTTGCAGTCATCTGCACACTGGAACGGGCGTTGCCACTCGTATCGAACGTGCTTGCTGCAGTAAGTAAATTCGTTGTTTGTTGTTGTTGATGTTGTTGTTATTGTACGTCCCTGGTTTGCTTGTTGTGAATATATATATATACCTTGATGTTATTTCTAGTGATAGAAAGCGTTTCTCTAGCCCAGGAGTTCTTAACAAGCTCACGTTTATTTTAAATTAGAATTGTTGTCAATATTTTGTCATGATTGGATCATGGCCGAATCCAAAATCCTTGACCCCTGGTGCAGTTATGAATTCTATGCGGTGTTTTTTTTATCACTGCTGATCATGGCGTCATTGCTGATTATATGGTAAACATACTTTTTCTGTTGTTGTTGTCATTATTTGCATCATCGTCACCACCTTCCATGCTACTGTTATTTCTATAATACTTATTCCTTGTTTGATTTGTGTTTTTGCTACTTAATTGTATTGGTCTTGTGAGTGTCAATTAACACTATCTTGCTTCTGCTGTCGTTGTTGTAATCGTTGGCCGCTAGGCAATTGTGACCTCACCCATATTTACCGCCTATCCATATGGGGTGTTCGTGATCTCGGCGGTAATATTTGTCTTGCCTGCTATCGCCTCACTGTAAGTACTGCTCACACGTATATACGGGGTGGTTCGGGACTATTTCGTGAGCGATATAAGGAATTGTAGAGCTCGTTAAAGGAAATATTTTTTCCAACAGAACATGGTCTCTGAGATGTCTTGTGTTTGGAGTAAGAGTGTAATTACTACAATTTATGACACTGGTGTTTTTGCCCGACATACAACAGCACAAAATGTGCAATTGCGAGACAACCACCTTCCTTCTATACAGAAAAACTAAGCACACCGACATGTTCGTGATAAAATTCTGCTTCCTCCGAAGAATGCATAACGCCGGCCAGAGGATACGACGTGGTCGTTTAGAACAGAATTTGCAAAAGTGAAGTTATTTTATTAGCTGCGGCGACGTTCACTACCGTCGACAGCCGCAACGTCGCCTCACAGTCCTTTATGCATGCACTTCATCTCGACATGCCCGCCGAAAAATCTCAGTTACTCCGCAACCACAGCTCGCATTGCTATAAGCTACTAAAATGAGCGTCATGAATTGTGCGTTTTGTTCGTTTTGAGCGCTGTGAGTGGTCGTAGGGTAATGATTTGTTTGAGGTATTTGTTGTGAAAAAGCTAATAAATTAACTTGATTTTTGCGAATTCTGTTCTAAACGACCATGTCGCATTTTCTGGCCGGCGTTATATGTTCTTCGGAGAAAACAGAATTTTCGCGCAAGACTTCTCAGAGACCATGTTCCATTAGAAACATATTTGCTTTAACGAGCTCTACAATTACCTATATATATTGCTCTCGAAATAGTCCTGGACCACCCTGTATATATATACTGTTCATACGTATATATATATACATACATGTATATATATATATATATATATATATACATGTATATATATATATTTTTTTGCCTGTTGCATAGATCTCAGCAGCCCTGGGTTTCAGGAAATGCCGCGTATCAAAGCAACTTGCTTCTCTCAGCGAAAGTTAAACCGAATAACACTAGGCTTTACACAGTGGGTGGCGGCGTGGTCTAGAAGGCTAGTGTGTTAGTTGTGGTTGTCATCCATAGGGGTAATGCATTTATCCTCCTTCAAAAACTTTATCGGGGTTTCGTTCGCCCAGGCCTTGAAAGCATGGGCGGACGAAAATGTCCAACGTCGTCTGAAGGCGGTTCACTACAGTGCGGGATCACTGTAGAGTTTCATTTTATCAGCGTATACTTTAGCTTCAACTCATCGTGCAATGATATATCTCAATGAATTTGCTTGTAGAATATACGTCAGTAGTCCGAGGATCGTTCATTGCGGACAGCCGGATAACACGCGACCCACCGTAGAATACTGTCCATTTACGCGCATACAGATAGTTCTGTCCTGGAAGAAACGCAGTGAGCCAGTTTAGTATGCGTTTTCCAATTCCGAAGTGTGGTAGAGCTTAAAGTAGTTTAGCGTGCGTGACTGACTCGAACGCTGACTTGAAATCTAAATAGATAACGTTGAAGCAATCCAAGTCATTGTGGATGTTTGCCCAAGGAATTTGGGCTTCCAGGAACTGCAGCGTCGTGCTTAAACCTTCGCGATAGGCAAAGTGGGCTTCCGATTTTAGACTTTGGTCGTTAGCGTTTGTATAAATGGCTGTCGCAATGACGCTTCCGATAAGTTTGCTGTCTATCGCCGTTAGCGACACGGGACGCCTATTTGCTGCATCGGCCTTATTGCCTTTCTTATGTACGGGATGAATTATAACGGTGTTAAACAGCTCCGGTACTACATATACCGTCTTTCAGTGGTTGACGAGAAGTGTCTTTTTTAGTTTCTTGAACACGATTGCCGGAATTCTGCCAGGGGTCAGGCTCGTTGTGTTGGTCAGGTTTCGCAAGTGTTTCCGCAAATTTGTGGGGGAAACATTCACATCGTTGATGATGCAGCAAGGGGACATCTTTCTGGTATACGCGGAGCCGGCTGTACCATGTGCTTCTGCAAGTCCTTGTTGTTCGGAGAAGTGTGACTAAATAATTATTGCAGAATATCTGCCTTCTCGATGCCATTCGTTGCAAACGTTTTCTCCGTACGTTTCATGGACGAATGTGAGCCGTTGATCATAATGCTCGACCTAACATAGCTTGACCCTCGTCGGGTGGTTGCTGTGAATGATTGCACTTTCGCTTAGTACTCGTTGTTGCCGGGAAGCTTTAGCTATTTTTTTTATTTAGGCTATTTTGGTCGATTTTTCAACAATTTAACGGTGAGTGGGTTGGTATTGGCATTAGTCTCTAAAAGTTGAATACCGTCTCTTTACCTACCGACAGAGTCCGCTGACTTATAATTCGAGTAACGATGATTTCTGACCGATTTTGCTCTCCCCTGATGTATTCCCTCAATAACCTACTGAAAGCATACGTGGCTTAGGTCTCTTCTTTCTAGATTTGACGGTAACTCTATCTCGGTGCGACTTGCTAGTCAGTTGCTTCTTCATTCTGGGCTGACTATTTGTATGCATCGCGAGTGCCTGTTTGCTGTCTCTCATTTAACAATGCGCACCCTAGACCAGCTTCGATATCGATCCCGAACTCTATTTCACGGTCAGTGCGCCATTGTGTCCGTTTACATTTGGCGTTGGCGGTTTGCAATTGTAACACTTCATATTTGGTGGCTTAAAATCACTAGAAGTGATTCCACTAAACTTGAGCCGAATCCCAAAGGCGCCACAGGCGGTGCACATTTACCATGGTTGTTTACCACCATTCGCGGATTCGGTCATCACAGTTGGGACAGGTAAGCGCTTCTCGCTTCTCTCGTCGTCATCGCTGCTGAGCTTCACCTTCACCACGTTTCTGGCGCTGTGTCCTCTTTCTCTAAGCACGGTCATGTTGGACGCTCCTTGTGACGGTAAAATCTAGGCTATTTTCCCGGAGCTTTCCAAAAACACGTCTACAGTTTACATTCGAACATAAACTGACTATAAAATATACCGCACGATTACAAGCCCGTATGGAACGGAGGATAATCAAAATAAGAGAGGGGGGTTGTTGTTGTACAAGCATAAGCAGGTGCTATTGGCCACGGCCTAGCATCTGTCATGAGATCGCTGCACACCAGGCCGCATCATAATTTACTAAGCATATGCTTACGTGTGATTAAATCGATATATATATATATATACAGTTCAAGATGTTTCTTCATAATACTCTATCTTCTTCACTCTTTCGGCGAGAGAAGTAGTGCAACGATTTTTTGTCCAGCGCTGTGCATTCCACTGCATGGTACTTGGCACACCTCTGCAGGCAGAATCGGCAGGTGCACAACTCGTACTCCTCGTGAAAGGCTGCGTTTAAACATACCTGGTAGTGATAACCATGCACTATGTACCTGGTGTATACGTGGCGACTGTCACATGCAGGACCAGACCAAAGGTCTCATTCACTAAATCTGAGTGATATATATATATATATATATATATATATATATAATAAGCAATGCATGTTGGATTTTTGGCTTTTGTTTTCAGATACATCTACTCGATAACGAAGGCCTACGGCTACCCATCTTCTATGAGCTCGCGGCTTGAAGAGGATATTTGATTGATGCAAGCTTAGCCCGCTGTGTACATATGCAATATATAACTATTTATTAAACGGTGACGACGAATGTACATGTGTGTAGCATTATAGATACGAATTTACGTGCAAGAACACCAGCAAAAAGCAATGCGTGTTTGGGACCAACGCGGAGATATATTGTGGAATTAAACTTGCTTTGATATACAGATTTTTCACGTGTACATACCAATATTTGCAAGTCTCTGTGCGAATATACTCCCTCATAGGGCGGAAACCCCTGTCCGAGCATCCCAGCAGATATATATAGATATATATATATATATATATATAAACTATGTGTAATAACGTGACATGTATATTTCATATAAATATGAGATGGTCTCTTATATTTTCTTATTAAACGGGCCTCTCTTATTTATTGCGAATTGCACTAGTCCTGGTCTAAAGTAGTCCAGTAACGCTCTTCGCCTAAATAAATATTTTAAAAACTAACACTGTGAAGATATAATTGCTATGTTTTTATTTTAATTATAACTTGATAATTACTTAACCTAAGAATTAGTTAAAACAGTGACCTCCAGAATGTCTAAAATAGCTTAGATATTGCCTATTTTGCAACGATAAAATTTAGGGCGCCATATGCTGAACGCGCTGTGTCGCCGGCTCCTCCTTTTGTGGTATTTAAAAGAGGAATCTCTCTCTCTCTCTCTCTCTCTCTCTCTATATATATATATATATTTATATGGTTGCCATCTACCGGGGTGTCTTCGGTTTCCTCCTTGTTGTTGATTAAATCTTTTTGAGTGATGCTCATTGAGTATCGATGATAAACTGCACCCCCGATAGCTAGACCATGGTACGACAAAGACTGTTAGGAATACCCTAGGTATTTTAACATATCTATTTGCCGCTCTAAGCGCCTCTGATATAAAAGGAAAATAACTATGTGGATCTAGTAATACATGTTATATATATATATATATATATATATATATATATATATATATATATAGCCTGGTTCTCGGTCTATGCTGGCAAGTCTTATTCAATAAGTGCTTAAACACTGGGGAAGTCTCATAGGCCTGAAGAAAAACGACCTTAATAGTAATTTTAATAGAAAAGGGACTAGAAATAAATAGCTGTCATGCTGGCAAAAAAATGCTGAGATAGCTTATAGCCATCTTAAAACAAAACACCGTGCTGATTGGCAACGGGGGAGGCAACATTGCGAGGACGGTGACTCAAATACAGGTGTCATGCAGGACGATGGACTGAGCCCACTGTTGTTTTCCGTACTTCTGTGTGGACCACCAGAGCGGATAAGAACGGGCTAGACCCGGAGTGGGCCAGAATCTTACTGTACGCAGATAATGTGGTCATTTTTGGTTGCATCCTCTCCAGGGTAAAACAAGCCTAGCATCGATTAATTACATTCATAGATAAAACGGGATCGAGGGTTAATTGAGGAGGACAGTAGCCATGAAATTTCAAAGAGGCAGCCGCCTGTTCAGGGAGTTATGTTTTTTTTGTTCTGGGAGGTTTCGGGAATGCATGATGCACGTGCGCCACTAGCAGCCTGCGTGACTAGTGTGAGACTCGCAAACCCACTAAACCCGGATTTCTCCCCACCCCCCAGGCTCGGTATTACTTTGGCATTACATCGAAGCCGTGGGAGAGGTGTCTCTGCCGTTCTCCTTCAATCAGCTCTATCCCTGACTATCATCCAGCATGTCTACCTGCGGTTGAATAGGGGGATGCCATTTTGTAATCCGTCCTGTGAGGGTGCGTCGAGACCATGAGGGCCTGGCTGCTCCCCGCCCCCTCCCCCCTCCCTCGGCTCCTCGTCTCGACCACTCTTCCGAGAGACCCGCTCAAACCTCTTCCGCCTGGCCGTTTCCTTGGCTGTCTTGAGTGTCAAAACGGCGTCGAACAAGTTCGTCGCCTCCCTCCATGCCTCCGCCGAAGTATGGGGAGTGATGTGCTCCAAATCAGGAAAACGGAAATCAAATTCCTAGGAATCCCCTTGTCAACAAGAGACAGCAGCTTTCGAACACATGTCCAGGAGAGACCCAGGAAGGCCACTATCGTAGCTGCGGCGATTAAATTCCCACATATGCTTTCGGTTCATGCAGCAGTTGTTCGGTTCGTGTTTATGAAATTGCATCAATGAGGAGCATTTAGCTAGGCGAGAGATCAGATCGGCGTCTATCACGTTCAGTGCAACATCGAGGGCTTTCCTGAACCACACGATGGATGTTGTTGTTGCAAACAGCGCAAGAGCATTTATGATTTGTGCCACGAACTAGCAAAATGCTAGACTGATTGTTATCTCGAAAACCTTTAATGTAACATCAATACATTTACCCAGCCCGGGTATTCATGCTAAATCGATATTGTGGTAATAATGTAATCGATAATATTATGATGATTATGTGTTTTTTTAGAATAAATTGCATCACTGGTGTGGGACAGTGTGCCGCACATATTATTATTATTATTATTATTCGCGTCGATCGCCCGTCTTCTAATCGTTTTCCGATATCTCTTAGGATTTTTGCTGTACCTGTGCTGATGGGCCCGAGTGTCTCTAATGCAATCGATAGCTCGCGATACTTCTTTCGTTTTTCAGAATCTGCGCGCTCTGCTACCCATCCAGATTCAACTGCGCTGTGGCGTAAATATGATACGACCGCCGTGCATTATTATTATTATCGATAGCACTCTGTCAGGTATTAAAATATATAATCCGCAAGATGTTTGTCATAGATGTTGTTATACAAGCTATGGGTGACTGTGCAACGGGTCGGTAATTCTCTGCATTTTGTCTGGGTAGGTTTATATTAAAATACACCCTTTATAAGAAAGCTCCCTCACGGCAGGTGGCAACAATATGCCTGACGCCAGCTGCTAACTTGTGAATTAGTCTATAGCAGAGAGTACTATAAAAAACGGCGAGTTGCAACGAGTCGAAGCCTAAAGCCGCTTTTCCGAGAAACATGGTGTATTTTATTGTGCTGTACATTTTCAGGTTTAGATTAGATATAAGCGTGTGCTTGGAAATGCTTTCAGCATTCATTGGAAATAAACCCCTATTCAAAATGACTGATGTTAAAGGTTCCATTGTAGACGTTTTGATTTCGACGGTGAACTCCGTAAGAGAGTTCAAATCGTGCGTAAGGAGTGGTCGTTTTCGCCGTAGTAATCTTCTCAATCAAAATGAAAATATTTCATATCCTCGCACTCAGCTAACTTCTCAAAATCAGGCGTCCTTCCCTACAAATAAATATATAAATCTTGGAAATATTAAATAACTTGTTTTCGTGCTCTCGTAACCGAAAACCCAAGTCACGCGTTGAAGCGGATTTAGCCAAGCTTCAGCGGTCATCAGAAGAGTGATCGACAGTGCTACTCTTATCAAATAGAGTGAAAATTATGGTTCTCCTTCACGACAACCATCCTGCTCATACGCGCACGAGGTATCTAAAGACGTCACAATCAAGGTAGTTTATCCAGCCTTTTGTTTGCCCGACTTGGCTTTATAAACCTCTGACCTGTGCCTGCCCTGAAATCTACATTCCATCAGCACATTTAAAAGTTTCTTGAGTTAAAGGTTTGATATAATTTTCTGTCGATCTGTGTGATGATCTCTTGTAGGATTACGACGCCCTTGCAAAAGAAGTTGAGAAATCTTAGGATTTCCTTCGCGATAAGATTCCAGTACCATGGCGTTGTGTATCTCTAAATTTGAGTAAGGCAGTCGTTTGCCTCCAGTTCGGTAACGTACGTAACGAATAATGTGAATGTTGTTGAGAATGTTTGCGGCCATAAGTTCTTTGTTGTTTCCATTTTTATCACGTGTCCGGTAATCCTGATATTCACAATTCGTGTACTGACCTCATCGAGTCGTGTGATCGAGTTGAGCCATAGCAGACTTCGGCGTTCTGTAAGTCCTAGCGCCGTGTTGAGGGAGAGAAGCGTGGGTTTCTCAATCCCTACGCTTGCTACGAGGGCTTTTCTAACCCTTTCGGAGTGCTCCAGAGTTGAATCACTGGCCAGGCTGGCTCAGTGACCGTGTTTTCATGTATAATAGTTGACTATATAACTTACAAAAGTAATAAAAATAAATAAAGGAGGCTTTCTGTAAGGACAATTTTGACGGTGCTATTTTTCTTCGTATCTACTGCCTGCCATGGTTTGTGCAGACAGAGAGATAAGTCAGACGGCGACGACGACGGAATTAAATACGTCGACCACGCTATCGGGGTAGGACCGAAATTCTGCAAACGAACAAACACTTCACGGGGACGGCAATGGCTAGCGTCGTTATCCACGAGCACGAGCAAGCAAGTAAACAAACCGAGGAATTAGTAGCCCCACGCGTGCCCTATGATTCAAACAACGGTCCAGACTGCGGCTGGAGCAGATTAAGCATTGCTGTTAATTAGAACTACTTCTGCTACTACAGCGGCCGCAACGACGACTTCAACCACGCCTGCTACTATGATGCTGCTATTTGGATTATTCTGCTTACTACGTCTTCTAGGCGCTTCGTTAGTAAGCGGAAGGGAAATCTGTTGGAGCAACAAAACAAAACAAACTGGAGCAAAACCCGCCCCGAGGGCATCTATCTATCTATATATATATAGTATATATATATTATATATATATATATATATATATATATATATATATATATGCATCGTTGTCCGTTATTGTGGCTGTCATCGGCAGTACCACCATCAGCAGTAGCAGCAGCATCATCATAACCATAATCATCATTATCACCATTATCATAGTAATCGTAGCAGCGGTGATAGAGATGAAGATGGTGGATAGCAAACAGTTAGCTCCGAAAGCGGGCCGGACAAAGCGCAAACGCGACTGAAAAGGCAAAGAACAAAGCGAAAAGGGAAAACGACGCAAAGGAAACAGTCGTTCGAATGCACGATGAGCACTTGTTGACTGGTTGGTTGCTCAGACCAATCATCAGCCAATGACCGAGGGGCGCGGGGGGGGGGGGGGTGAAGTGTTGAGGGGAAAAACGGCGAGAGGAATCTTGTGAGGAGGGCTAGATGGGGTTCTAACCACCTGACGCCTCTCTCTCTCGCTGCTGTCTTTAGGCCTTACGAACGGCTGCTCAAAAGTGCAACACAACAGATTAAACGATGAAGTCCCGTCAATAGCAAAGACGTTGTCGACGACACCGGGAGCAACAACAACAACAGCAGCCACAACAGCTACGACAGCAACAATAACAACAACAGCAGCAGCGCATCAACAACTACATATATTAACAACAACAGCAGCCACAACAACAACAATTACGGCAGCAGCAACAACAACAGAAATTAGGCTGAACGCGCCAGGGCTGATGCTGATTACTCGGGGCCGCGTAGCGGACAATAGCAATTAGCACAACAGCCCTAACGATTACAGCAGCAACAATAGCGACGGCAACGGCAACAACAACCACAACAACAAAAACAACAATAACATTAACAACAATAGCTGCTTTCAGTAGCAAATAGAACATGGTCTCTGAGAAATCTTGTTTCTGAGTGAAATTACAAAAATCTGTAAGATTCGTGTTGTTGCTCGACGTAGGAGCAAAAGTTATGCGAATTTGCGACAACCAATACTCCTGTACAGAAACCAATAACACACCGTCGTGTTCATGAGAAAATGTTGTTTTCTCTGAAGGACATAAGACGTCGGGTTAAAAGTGTCACACGGTCGTTCAAACGAACGCATTTAATTAGGGTGCTAAATCTATGGTGGTCCGTGGTAGCGGAGTAATTATGGTTCTCTGGTACGCATGTCGAGATTGAGTGCATGCATAAATGACCTACTCCATTAGAAAAATCACTCGTCGTAGCTCTAGAAGCACACACAGCCAATTATTATCATCCTCCAGTAATTGGTCGATGATGCCTCCGCAAACCCATCGGCAGATTCGGCGTTTGCAGAAAATTCCTTGTACGACTTGCAACGTGCCAGGCATTGCTCGTACGGCCTCAGCGCAGGTAATCGTGTCGACCAGCTCTTCACTAGACTCGACCGGAGTCTCGTAAATCAGAGCCTTCAGGTGACCCCGAAGGAACAAGTTGAGATTTTTCAAATTAATCAGGCGATTGCGGTCGGCCCGCCCCGACCAATCCACCGATGCTCAAAGGTTACACTAGGTAATCGCGTACTGCACGGGTCGAATGTAATGGCGCTTTGTCATGCTGGAACCACATACTCTCGCGTACGCCTTCTGGAACGCCTTTCAACCGTCCTGGTAATGTGTCACTCGGGAACGTAAGGTATGCATTTGCTTCTACTTGCCGCCAAAACCAGTTGCAGGAGACAACCCGTCGCTCGTAATCTGGATCCAGCAGAGCTTGAACTTGCTGCCGGTACGGATAAATAGTGATGTTTTTATTGAATAGATCATTTATGCATGTACTCAATCTCAGCATGCCCTCCGGAAAACCTTACTTACTCCGCAACCGCAAATCGGATCGCCAGAAATGTAAAATTTAGTACCGAAATGATTGCCATGCAATGCGCATTTTTAATGTGTTACTTTAGAACGCTGTGAATGGTCGTATTATTTTGAGGTATTGAAGGTAAAAGCTAAAAATTGCTAACTTGCAGTTTTGCGAATTCTCATCTTAACAACCATATCGCATCTTCTTCTAGCCGACGTCGTGTGTTCTTTAGAACAAGCAGAATTTTCTCACGAACACGGCGGTGTGCTTGGTATATATATATATATATATATATATATATATATATATATATATATATATATATATATATATACAGGGTATTACAGGAATATTTGATCAACGATATATGGAATTGTAGAGCTCGTTAAGGCAAATATTTTTCCCAAAGGAACATGGTCTCTAAGAGGCCCTGTTTCGGAATGAGAGTTAAATTACTACAATTTGTGACATTGGTGTTTTTGCCCGACATAGGAGCATAGAATGTGCTGTTGCGAGACAACCAAGTTTCCTAGACAGAAGCTAAACACACCGCCGTGTTCGTGAGAAAATTCTGCTTCTTTCGAAGAACTCATAAGGCCGGTCAGAAGATGCTACATGGTCGCTTAGAAGAGAATTCGCCAAAATGAAGTTATTTTATTAACCTTCACGCTCAATATCTCAAAATCATTACCTTACGACCACTTACAGCGCTCTAGGTATATATATATATATATATACAGGGTATTCGGCTCGATATCACATCCTGTACAGAGCTTTTTTTGGGGAATCTTCCCTGAAAACCTTGAATCATGCTTATGTACTTGGACAAGTATTGGAGGATACATTGACTATATGGATGCTTAGGTGACACATATGCTGCCGCTCTTGATATAAAAGGGTGACATGTGTATATAGGTATACATGCCAAACGAATAATAAATAAATCAGTCATATATATATATATATATATATATATATACATATATATATATATATATATATATATATATATATACAGGCATACAGCATTCAGTTTTCCCGCGTGTGCTAATTGGCGCTCTTCGATTCGACAGTACTAAATAGCTAAGCAAGCGTTTGCGTATCAAGATACATAGACGTGAGTAGGCTTACAAAGACGGTAGTCGTACTTATACTCATGCCTAGATTGGCCGAACATGAAATGTTAGAGCGTGTTTTATTTTCTTTCCGTACGGACTATAGTACGAATTCTAGCTATTTTAAGTAAAACAGTGCCACTCACCTTTGGCATATTTATTTACACCCCTTAAGCACGACATAAAGTGACTTTTATTAATCAGGGATTTTTCTGAGGGGTGCGATTGGTCGAATTGAGTACGGCAAATTTGCCAAACGCCAAGCGCTGGACAATGGGAATAAGATAGTTTGCAGTGTTTAGTGTAACTTTACCCAACGAAAAAGTTATCTTTTGTACATATACATATTTGGTAAAAAAAAGTTATTTGCTATTGCTGTACACACAAATGTTACATATAGTTTATTAATTTGCTGCTGCACTGGGCCTGCTTACCGCTTAGTTTAAATGATACAACTTGTAAATCTGTGCTATAATAAATCCACCTGTTAAACGTGCATATGTATATGTACGGTCAAAACAAACTTATACAAAAATATTCGACTTTAGAAATAACGTGTATATATATATATATATATATATATATATATATATATATATATATATATATATATATATCTATAATTTCTATGACCACACTGTGACAAAACTAACTTTGTGTACGCACATATAAATATATGAACAATTCACTCGAAAATACTCTTTATCTTTCTAGACAGTGTTGTATTGACTATAGTTTTGTTTACTAAATGACGAGACGCGATTTCATTTTTGCATATGCTTAAACGGGCAGGGGTGGAGTTTACTTGTTTGATCACGAAGATTTCGATCCTTATTTTGGCGTACTCGCTCTTATTGGATGTTGTCTGTAGATTTAGCTAGCTGTGGTTTTGTTGTGTTGAGTCGGACAATGCATGCGCCGACTACGACCAGTGCTACCAATAGTGGCAGCTTAAGTAAAATGAGTAGCAGCGGCACTTGAACGTCCGACAACGACCGACAAAAAACGTCTTTACCTCATCTTGATCACATGTAGAGCTTTTGCATCACGGATACGGATATGGAGGAGCTTATTCAGCAGTCAACGATGCAGTTGACGATGAAGATTGGCCCTTGGTGTACAAACGCGTGTTCGTGTGTATGTATTCTCTCTCTCTCTCTGTCACATAGAATTACGACTGTCACGACTTAACTTTGTGCTGAGGTTCGTACTCAAGATGAAGCTCCGATGGATGATGTCCTTCCTTGACAGACAGAGTTAGTAGTTCGTCGAACTGTCGTCGCATCATTCGCTTTCCATCAGCCTTCCTTCAGCGGCAAGTTGCTGCTGCTGCTAGAGTCAGTGCAGGTCGTTGGCCCAGGCAACAGTTGAACAGAAGTGTGAGCATCTATGTAGTTAGCGTGAGGTGCACCCGCATCTCCGAAAATGCGCGGGCGATTTAGACATCGCGCGCTCGAGTCCTCACTGGCCGAGACCTACGAGGGCCGATGTGCTGGCGGAACGGTCGCTAAAGCCACAGCTGTTCGGACCGGTCTTCAGGTCGGAGCTGCTGGGTGCGTAGTGCTTGGCGTCGCCGAAGAATGTGCTGACGGTGTAGCTTCGGAACCTCGCCGGGCTTCGTCGGGCCTCAGTGCTACCGTCGGCGGACTCATCCGTCAGAGTTGACGGGGAGAGACGGATGCGCTTCGCCGATCGATCGTAGTCTCTCACTTTCTGGTCGCCAGCCGCATCCATGCTGTGTGTGTGTGTGTCTCAGTGTGCGCGCGTTCGTGTCCGAATTTCGTTGTTTCTCTGTCAGTAATACTGTGGCTGTCAGCTTCGAGCCGATTTGTCGATGATTTGCGATAACAGTCGTAGTAGCCGGAGAGCAACGGAGAGCGCGGATTGGCCGCGATCTGAATCTTGCCGCAAAATGACCTAGTAGTTTTTTCGGGCTGACCCTCAGCCAAGATTTAACAGAGTCCACGGAACTGTTTTTCACAGATTGCTTCATAGACGGACGACCCCCATAAATACAAATGTAGGGCAACGGTGGGGCTCGAACCCGCGCACCTGCTATGTGTGTCCTTCGGTTGCGAGGCGCAGACTTAAGCCACCGCGCCACCAGGCTCGACGCCGCGAAATGATCGGCGACTTTCTTGACTGGCCTGTAACATCCGAGGTGGAACAGCACAGTCAAGATAGCTCTCTTCGTCGAGCCCGATGGTGGCCGGACGACACACATAAGTGCGCGGGGCCGAGCCCTACCGTTGCACATTTGGATTTATGGGGGTTCGTCTATGAAGCAATGCGAAACGCAGTGGAGCCCGTGGACGTTAAATCTTGGCTAGGAGTCAGTGCGAAAAGCAAGACAGCTCTCTTCGGTGTCCACAGGAACGGAGAGCGCCATTTCACTCGCATTCCTTCGCGTCGTCCTTAAGGACAACCAGTCGCTGACATGACGTCTGTCTGATGCGTGGATGAGGTCAGCGCGAGAACGGGCAATGTGCAATATATGAACGACGAGCTACCCGCTTTAGGTGCCACTGTTAAGCGGACTTGGGCTGAGTTGTGTATTTGCATGGACCTAGAGGGGCGACGTTACGTAGAATCCTATGTTTACGGAAAATGATCGATACATTTATACATACATATAAACAATAATATTTGATTTCAACGCCGTTGGTATTGTTACGCAATTCAAATTACATTACATGTGCTCCTTAAGTGTCGAAACGCAAAATGTACAGCGACACTCATAGCAAGAGTTATGGAACCCAGTCCGTGGCACAGTTTGTGGTTGAACTCGCTGACGGATAAGTGTGTGAAAACTTGGTGCTACATGAAGGACAATTCCATCTGGAGGAACTTCACCGTGTCAAGAGTAACAAGCTACTGAATAGACAGGTGAAAAAGTGTAATACCATATGTTGCAACCGAGGCGGCTCTTTAGTTGAACAGTATTTTGGCTGTCTTTCCTGAGAACTTCTGCGGCGCCTCAATATAAACTGGCAAAGATATGTCACCGTCACTTCCTCTCAAGGATCCCACGGATCTGAACTTTGTAGTCTTTGTATTCGACACGTTGCATACACGTCTTTGTACTCGACACATATATGGGTCCTACACGATAACCGCACGCATAATTGTATTGCCTAATCGATTGGCCGATTTGGCAAAGCGCACTTTAAAATAGGAATTTTTATTTTATTGACTTTAGCCCTGCGCAAAATACGGTATATAAACATAGTGAAGGTCAAGCCTCCGTAAGATATGCAACACTTTAATCAATGTTTGTTGGTAGCTCAATCAACTACTAGTCTTCGCATTTAAAAGCCGTTCTGAGTTAGAAGCGATATTGTCTGCTTTGAACGGAAAGCCACAAATACAATTGCGTGGACGTTTCGGTAGCTTAGAGCAAACATAAAATTATACGCAGAGAGCGACGTGATAGATTAATAACATCACACGTCAAGCAAAGGGCAAATGTGGTCTTCATACTAAGGGCGATGAGTTAAGCCTATACACGTAATAAAATGCTTTAGTTTGGGACAAAACCTTAATAAGCCTTTAGAAGGTAATAAAACATGCAACGAATGACAGTCAAATGTGGTAACCACAATATTTTCTCACAGAGTATTGATGATCTTATTCCTAGTGGTAAGTCATCTATCTACCTTTAGTTGTACCGTATTGTATTACTAACTTCTAACGTCCTTTCGAAGCTCGCTTTTAAATTAATTTGTGATTGATTCATTATTCGCTTGACATGTATACCTAAATTCACATGTCAACATTTTATATGTCAGAAGCGCTTAGAGAAGCGCATATATGCCGGAGATGTGGAGATAACTAGAATTAACATTTGTTTTAGGAGGTTGTTCTATGTTGAGATAAGTATGGTTTCCACAACAGTTTGCTTGTGGCGGTCAGCATGGCAGCTGACTCTCAGCGGTATATGGTTTAGCATCGATTCTCAATGAGCATCGCTCAAATAAAGTTCGGCCAGCAACAACACGGATCGACGCAACACGCTGGTAGATGACTAACGCACAAGGCTTTAGACCACGCCGCCACGATATGACAATTAAAAAAAAAACAGTTTTAGGTCGTGTTTGCTACCGAAATGATTTGCTCCAGCAAAATTTGCTGGATTAGGGCTCTCCGGCCTCTCTGATAACGGCGCCCTAGCCTGCAAGCCGTTTATTTTTATTCTACTTTTTATTGTTAGCTAATAATTTTTGTTAAGAAATATGATATGAGTATATTAAGAACATTTCTGCCATAATTGGTGAATGAAAAACAATCGTATTAAAAAGGGAGACTTGACAGACAAGCGAGAAGTTTTGTCGACTCCTTCTCATGGCATATACTGAGGGATATCGCTACGACAAATCGGCCTCCCGATAAGGCAATGCAATTATGCGTGCAGTTATCATGTAGAATCCATATAAGTGCTCGCCATGTTCAAGCCATTTGAAATAAAAACCTCTTCATCGAGCCGGAAATTACCTTAAATAAATTGTACATTGACAACCCGTTCGTAATACGTTGACCGCATATACGAAGGAAGGGATACAAATCGTACTCTAGTTTGACCACGCTTTTAAATGCCGTTTTGTCTGTTTAAGTTAAACGCCTTATTTAATTAGCGTGTTCCGATCAATTGTACAACAGGATGCAAGCTATTGGTATTTTACTGTTATGTAATTTCTCGCACGTTCATTCCAGAGAAACGCGATGCGGACATTTCCACCATCTCTCTTTATTTTGGTCAGCTCGCTTGGTCCGCAGAGTAGCTGCACGCATACCTGCCTTGGCCTCTAGGTAGAGACTTCTGAGCTTCGCGGGCTTTCGTGAAGTATGATGACTCATTGCACGCATGGATGGTATCCGTCGTCGTACGCTATGCGTCGGAAATGTCGCGGGCGTAGCTAGCATACGCTTGCCGAATGCGGACCATGAATTAAAAGCCTTTTGGTAAAAGGCGCATGTACGCCCCGAGCCGGGAGACGCGGTAGTTAGCTCTAACAGTAGAAGCTACCTCAAGTATGCGCGGTGCGCTGAGCTGCGTCAGAGCTGTATACGTGCAGAATTACGCCGCATGATGTGGACTTTGATTGCGCGCGATCAGCTGCCTTCTGGCAGCATTCAGTATTCGTTCTTATCAACCGCCATCATTATCATCGTTACCTACAACAACAACAATAATTATCATTATTATTATATTAGGTGCGATGGGCTAAAAATAGCTCGGTGGAAACCATGAAATAACCAGGATACACATTTAAACCTCACAATTGTATTGTTGTAACAAATAATAATAATAATAATAATAATAATAATAATAATAATAATAATAATTATTATTATTATTATTATTATTATTATTATTATTATTATTATTATTATTATTTAAGAAAATAATAATCATAATCATAATAAAAACTATTACCATTACAATTTTTAAGTCGTTTAATTAACTTGCTTCTCATTTGAGTTGTCGAACAATCAGACAATGCCCATTACCGGAACGGAGGAACGGGCCAACTGGCAAGGCGGAAATGATGAACAAAAGCAGCAGGAGCCGCAGCTGTCACTGTGAGTTGACAGATCGAATGGACTTTAGCGGCGAGGCCGGTCCAAAGCGGCCCGGCCGCCCCGGTTGGCGATGAAGGCGATCGAAAACAAAAAGATCCCAATCAAATTTGCATCTTTACGTGCCTGTTTTGCTGCTGTTGCTGCTGCTGCTGCTCGGACGGCTGGCCTGTGGACGGTTGCCTTTGTCTTGTCCGTTTGCGTCTTCCTTCTTCATTTTCTGCGTGGTCGTCTTCTCCCTTTTTAATTTCGCTCGTTTGGTTGTCGAGTGCTTTGTCTTCTCGTAGCGTTATCATTAATTCGTTTTGTCAGCTGACTACATTGCCACCGCCGGCACACAACAGTGGGCGACGCCCCTGCTCGGTTGGTTAGGCGCTGGCCAGCTCGGCCAAATTTCGATCGACCGACCGACCAACAACCCCCGGTGTAGGAACCCCACGAACCCCCTACGACCCCCCCCCCCCCGCGTCTCAATAGTTCCCATGTTGTATAGCCAAGTATACTGTTTGTGATGCTAGGGCAACATTGCTTCCACCCAGGCCGCACACGCGCCCGCTGCTTCAGGGGGCAAAATAGGGGGGCGGGGGGAGTGGGGAGAGGCTTTCAATTTATCTCTAAATGCTTCCGCCGATGCGAATGCAGTCAGCGAGCGAATTCGATGGCGTCGACACGACTCTCACTTTACAGGTTCCTTCAGCTTTTGTTAGCAGAAGCATTTCACGCTCTGCTGCGTGCTCGTCTTCACGCGGTCGTCGCAGTTGAAGATGCCAAAACGAGCAAAATCAACAATAACAACCACAACAAAACAATATTAAGACTGCAGCAGCAGCAGCGGCGGTGGCAACGACGACGACAACAACAACAACCGCCACTACAATTATAAAAACAAAAAACAACAAGAAAATACTGATTAATATAATCACAGTAGATTATCGCATTAAAAAAACAATGTGAACGTCATAGAAAAAAAATAACAAGAAAAGGCAGCAGCAGCATCAGCAACAATAGCGACACCAACAACAACAACGCCAACAACAACACCACCACTAACAACAACAACAATAACAACACCAACAACAACAACAAAAAAACACAAACAACAACACCAACAACAACAACAAACGCAGCAGCATCAACAGTGGAAGCAGTGCAACAATACCTTTAGCTACGACAGTAGAAACGGAGGGAAAATGCCCGAACCGCTAAGTCGGCACCGCTATCTCGTTTCGGCTGGAAACTGCCCCTGGCACTGTGGCCGACGTGTATGTACCTTCATTCCTCCTCACCGGCACTCCTAGACGTTTCCCTCCTAGCCAACGACCACGCCGATGTGGGGCGAAGGCGGCCGCAGGTGGTAAAGTTTTGCCCATCATCGAACATTCGCTCACTGCACCGCTGTTTGGGTCGTGCCAGCTAGAAGAGCGTGCGTGTCGTCCTGCCGGGGCAGTATTGGCAGTCCGTCATGTGCCAGCAGAGCGGCAGCAGAACTCAACGAGCGTCGAAAGTACCAACCAGCTCGCATCAGCACCTGAACAGCGCAGCTTAGCCAAGCACAACAAAACAAAACACAAAAAAAAAGTGTCCGACCAAAGCGAGGAATACAGAGGTACACAAAGATTGAGAGAACGCGCGCGCGCGAATGCGAGAGAAAGAGTGCAAGAAACAGAGTGTAGGTGATAGCTCTGGCGTCCGCCCACGGACTTGGCCTACCGTACGTAGTCACATTGACGACCCGCACGGCAAAGCAACGTACTCGAAGACCACAGAGCACGCAGGAATTTCGCGTTGGAAATGAGTTGTCGGGCAGAGATCTAGACCTTGAAAGCGGCCGGAAAGTTAGCTGCCCTGCTGAACATGGTTGTGTCTCAAGTCGCGACGGTGCTCGTCGTCAAAGTGATGGCGTCGATAGGGTCGGGGTCGTCGACGAACTTGCCACATCGGGACAGGACGAGGAAAAAGGGCAAAACGTGGCCAACGCACCTGTTGTCCTGCTTTCTGCCTTCGTCCTTGTCGTGCGTCGTGCCGGTCTATGGTCTAATATCCGTGACGACTGTCTGTGTGACGCTGGCTGCTGTTGCAGCGGCGGCAACCGGCGCACTGGCTCGTGAACTGCCAGAGATGTCGGTGCACTATTTTGAGCAGCGTGTCGACCATTTTGGCTTCCACAAACGTGACACGTTCCGACAAAAGTACCTCGTCTACGACCGGGATTTCAGTGAAGGAGGGCCGATATTTTTCTACTGCGGAGGCGAGATGCACATCGACATT
This sequence comes from Dermanyssus gallinae, assembly GCA_003439945.1. Classification (NCBI taxonomy): domain Eukaryota; kingdom Metazoa; phylum Arthropoda; class Arachnida; order Mesostigmata; family Dermanyssidae; genus Dermanyssus; species Dermanyssus gallinae. Next base: position 16,703 of record QVRM01002515.1, on the reverse strand, counting down.
CACGCCAAGCAGACGGTGAGTAGCAACTAGCCGAGTCTGGCTTAGGATTATATGACTATTGTTCTTACAAATTACTGTTTAATTTAGTCAAGGCTCCCACTATATATATATATATATATTATTAGAGAGTTCCAATGCTGAAATAGACAATCTATTTTATAGCGACTCGTGGTGCTTGGGTGGTGTATTATTCCGGACTGTACAGATACATCCCAACCGGTGTGCAGTTTATCGACGAGATAGTTCGAGTTCAACGGTTTGTGTGAGAAACTTGCTTTTTATACTCTATATATGCGGTTAGTGTGGAACTCTACAAAATTACAATATACGTATCTTTATACGTCGTATAATAAATATACACGTTTTGTTTCTCATTCTAGAGGCTCTTGTTGTAACAAACTCCTGGAACGCAAGATGTTTCAAAAGATTCATGGTATCCAATTTGGGAGGAAAGTTATGTGGTATTTCTGCTGCTTATAGTAATCGGCTCCAAACCGGTTGACTTAACGCTAATCTGTCACGTATAGAAACCATGGTTTGTTGGCGCTGCCTCGGCGTAGCCTGTGTCCTCCGAACTTGTCGTTAACAAGATGAAGACAGTCCAGGGCCATTAACAAAATCAAAAATGACTTTTTGGCTGTTTTTCTGTATAATTGGTCGTTCCGTGTGAAATACAGGGAAGCTCCTAGAAAAATTCCCTTGGACTCTCCCTCAGCGCATACTGTGCTACAGACCGTTGACCGCATGTGCCGCTGGTGCACTTTCTAGTGACAAGGGGATGAAGCGTTCCGTTCCGAAATGGCTCACTTTGAAACATGGCCTTGTAGCTCTAAATTATCAGCTCAGCGAGACAAACATTGCCTACGATAAGTGTTGCACGCGACTTTGGTGTATTAAAGTCAACGAACCTTATGTTCTCTGCAAATTTTAGAAACGTATTCAAATTAACATCTCTACTTGTAAACATGTTATTCTGTCATTTCATCATCAAATACCCAATTGCTTTGAGTACATATTCGCTTGTACAAAGCAATTGTGTTTTCCCGACTTTTATATCGCCCACCCGCCTGGAGCCCATACTTGTGCAAACACATTGGCATGATTGAAGGCGTTCAGAAAATATTCCTAAAAGAGGCTATGCAGACGATGTAATAACGAGTCGAACGCTGTAAGCGTTCTCTTTCTTTCAACTTGATTTAAGAACAACGACGCGCCGGCACTATCGCAGCGTATGAGCTTTGATCTTACTGACCGTTTCTTCGGTGTGACAATGAAAAATCATCGAAGCCAAATAACACGTTTTCCAAAGTGTATTGCAATACGTGAAATAATCAATAATAAGTTCACCTGGCCTCTTTGTGCGATTTTTGAGCTAAAGATTGTGCCAATGCTGAGTTACAGTTTCGGCAGAGTGTGGACACATTTCTCAGCGGGAAACTTTATATCAGCTGGAGAGATGTTTTACATATTTATATATATATGCATACAAAGTTGGCTGTCTGTGCTTCTGGGACAGCCGGGAGTCGGTTTAAATACGGGCTCGCCGGCTGTGGGCCGGCAGTGGAAACTATAAGGATCAGGCAGAGATTACCGATTACCGAACCAATCCAGCATTTTTTTTGCAGGACTGGCAAGGAAAGGTTGCTAAAGCCTCAGTCGAGATTGGAAAAATTGACATTTCTATCTCTCGGTACCTTTGGGAGGGAGTCGCATGCTCTAGCCGTCACGCATACACAAGATATATCGTCAACGGCTAGCACCATCTTGAGTGCTCCACTAGCTATGTGATCAGTGTCGACGCCTTAGCGATTCCTGCACTACCTCTTAACGTGGGACGAACACTAGCATCGCATAAGGCGTCATTCGTTTTGCATAGATCTTAGAGAATGCACGTTGCAAAATAAAATAAAAGATGATGATAAATGAAATGGTCGAACCGTCGATACCCTAGTAAATGGCAACCATGACCAGCGTCTTGGTGCATCGGTCAAGTTTTCCGAAGATGATATTTCGGAAGCAGCCAGAGTACTTTCTTCTATTGACTCCCTCTCCGCTGGTAGCGACGTTCCATCCGATCTACAAGAAATGCAACTCTTTGCCCCCGATGACTGTACCCCCCCCCCCACCCCAAACACGTCCAAGACCTCCGGACCTTAAGAGAGGATGGATCGACAATGTGCCCATTTCTGCAGCCGATCCGGATCTCGTGTAGTAGTTACTTTTTTCTCGTCTGAGTCGCCTTATTTTGTCCTCCTGACAGAAACTTTCTCGTAATGGCCAAGAATATCTAACTACAGTAGTCACGAGATACGACGGAAATCTGCGGTCATAAGAAGAATGTTGGAGGATGGGAACAACGTGCTTCGTTTCTGACACATATTAGCCAAAACCTACCAAAACACAACTATATTTACACGCACAGCAATTTTAAGAGCCTTTAGAATAGGCAGTTTATTAGTACCGAATTTTACGATTATTTAGAGTTGTGTCTTCTATCTATGCATACAATAAGCTGGAAAGTAATAATAGCAAAAGAGTTAATTTGTTTTTGACCTAGAAGTATGTGTGTATTGTGTGAAGTTCACGCTTATGAGACATGAAGTTGAATATGGGGCTTCATTTTTTGCAGTTACTTCTTGAAAACACTGAAGGCACGCCTGAAATCCTTGCAATATCTAAGATATCTAAACCACACTTTAAACCACACTATACCAGAGAACACTTGTTTAGGCCCCCATCTGTCTTATTTCCCGCTGTCGTCACTTGTAACCTGGGCATTTAGGCTACCAGCAATATTAACTCCAGTCATTGTATTACGAATTAAGTCATATCGTCAACCAATTGTACTCATACATGTTTTTTTTCAAGACTACAGTGACTCCGCTCAGGACGCAAGAAGGGGTTAACGTCGAGCTCAATGAGTCATACTCGTTAATATCTTTATATAGGTTCCTTTTTATTTATATAACTTTGCTATGTTAGCACTTTGGAGTGGACAATTGTCTCCACGCGAACGTGTGATTACGGGTTTTCTAACCCAGGGTTAGCCCAGTTCAACAATGTGCCCCGAACAGACGCTTAAACTTCCTCGTTGAATGTCGAGCGATAGCCTCTGACGCAAGAATTCGGATGCTCTCGAGTCTTCTGTCGAAAGATTAAGGCTTCTGCCTACGCGTTGAATCAGTTTGAGCGTAAGGGGACCTGCAGTTCCCATAGTCTCGAACGCCAACAAACAAAATTCGTGCGGATAATCCACACTGAAATATTTTCTGCATTTGTTAGCCTCAGCTAACCTGGAAGCATGACCTGCTCGGTCCGCATCTGCACCGACCATCGATGGAGCTAATGAGTCGGTTACAGTTGCGTCCCAAACAAGCATGCGGCCACGCTCAAAGGGCGTCAAAGTCAGGCCGTCAGGTCTTTTTCCGTCATCCCTCGATAGACCCGGGGGCTCTAGAACACATGGGAAGCCGGCAGATTGAAGTGCGCGACTAAGGATGTCATTTAGAACGGAGTGACGTGCTCGTCGGCCTGCACTTAACGCGCATGACAGGCCATGAGGGGCCAACGCGTCCACAAAATCACCACAACGACATCGGTGGGGCACGACTAGGTCAACACCAAGCCGCAGCCCTGCGCTTATGCGCGTGGTCTCGTCCACCAACAGAGTCCCAATTCGCGGACATGGTAGGGCGTGTAGCCAAGCCCAGCCCCTTGACTACTAACAGCTCGAAACCTGGCTTTATCAGCAACAGAAGGCGCTCCATTAATTAGGTTTGCTAGTCGCTTTTCTTGTGGAGGGGTTGTCCAATTGCCCTGGTTGGCCCTATCGTCGGGAGGAGAATCAAATAAGAACAACAATTCGCCGGTCAGTCTTTAAAGTTCACCGTTATAGGCGTCCCACCCATCACCGTCCAATAATGCTTTAACCCTGTCTGCCGCCTGGGTCAATGACGACACGATTGCAGGTCCTGCCATCATGACCGCGTCGGGCACACCTAGGCCGCCTAAAGAAACCGGGAGCAATACCTGTTCCCTTGCCGCAGTGGTCAGCTTAAGATTTAGTATGATCTCTAAAATGTCTAAGCTAAGTCCATTAAATGGCTGTAAAAGCTCTCGTAATAAAAACAGGTTGCAACCTCTAAGCAGGTTTGTTAACCTCGTGGCTGAAAAACAAACTCGTTAATTGGAGTGATGCGCACGGCTCGTCACCTTGGGGAGCGTCTGGGGATGGCTTTTATTCAATTGTATAACCTTACCAGCTATACTCAAAAGCATTTTATATAGGGGTCCTTTCTTAATAACAAATTCGTGTGACAGTGCAAAATTACCACGCACAGTACCCATGTGTCATCTGGAAGAGGTGTGTTTAGTAAGTACGGGCCTCAGCACTATACCTGCTAAGGTTACATATATGATGGGCGACAGTGCGTAATTACCATTTAGTCCGTATTCATAAAGTACAGAAGAGGTACTGCATCCCTGTTTGGGAACCCGCCTTACTTAATTTCAAATATTGGTCGAGATAGTTGAAAAAATTGACGCGCTTTCGTGGGAGATTTGATAAGCAATGCAGAACACTTTTATCGACTCTTGACTGTACGTTTATTTAATGTAAGCAGTACTGCTTCTTCAGCTTAAACGTTCTAAATTGCTGCATTCCTTTAGCATTAAATATAAGAGCTTTCAAAATCAACAATGGCTCAAAGATTTTAGTTGTGTGTTTAATTAACCAAAATCTTATGCATCCATTTTAAACGTGACTGTCCGCCAATGACCATAGGATACATTGAACCGTTCATTCGACAAGTACGTGAAACGCGAAAAGGGTTTGTTATTTATACTAGCTGCAACATGTACCTTTTAGACGTTTCTTATAATTAAACGTTTTAAGAAAAGCTCTAATCTGTTTTCATTTCAGTGTCTGGCAGCCCAACAATTATTCACGTTCATTGCTGCGTGTGTCCTCATTTAAAATTCAAACCATTTCAATAATTGCATGGCTACATTGTCTGTAACGAATGTTTCTGCAAATTACAGGGACTTATGTTTACATGGGCAAAAGAGTTCCGGGCCCTGCTTGTATTTGCGGAGCACAGATACTACGGCGAATCGATGCCTTATGGAGAAGCGTCATTCTATGTAAGTCGTAATTATCAAAGAAACTACTTTTATATATATATAGTCTCACAAAAACGCAGTAAAAACCAGCAGGGAGAGATGCATTAAGTTTGATTCGTATATGATTGATGTAATGTGATGTCCACTTGGCAGGGCTCGGAACGTCGAGGCTACCTTTCAACGGAGCAGGCCTTGGCCGACTACGCGACGCTGGCGGCCCATCTCAAGGCCAACCGCACTGGAACTGCCAAGAGCGACCTAATCGCGTGGGGTGCGGGCTATTCGGGAATGCTGGCCGTATGGATGCGAGTCAAGTATCCCCACCTGGCTACATTGTACGTTATGATCGTCACCCCCCCCCCCCTCCCACCAATATACTTTCTTATATGCAGCATTGCACCGATTTCGACTACTGGGATAAGGCTAGAGCTTCTTGGATGGCTAAGTGTACGCATATTATCGATCCTGTCTCCATTTTTGTGTGCTTTGCAAGGGATTATTATTATTATTACTCGGTATTTCCCTACAATTGTTGGACCTAAACGTGTACCCACCTAGGCACTCGTCAACCCATAGAGCCGATAATAGCGGCGGCGTTTCCCCTACACACTGCGAGCAAGAGTTGCTGACGCAGAAACTCGCCCTCGCGCTGGTCAGCCTTGTTAGCACTAATTTTGATACTTAGGTCTTTAAGGAAAATACTTGTGCTTTTAATGAGGCCCATCGTTTCCATAGCGCTGGGTACAGTTATTATAATTGTCAGACATGAACGCTTAAGCCAGATTCATCATGCTCTGTTCGCTCCCTGTCGATTCATAGCGTCTATGATTAAAGCTACGTTCCTTTTACAAACGGCCAAGGACATCATCTGTCTTAGAAACATGGTCTTGCGTCGATCGCCCGTAACGTCTTCTTCGTTTTCCGATATCTATGAGGATTTTACCTGTGCTGATGGTGTCGAGCGTCTCCAATGTAATCGGTGCAAAGTAGAATCTTCTTGATAGCTCGAGACACTTCCTTGGTTTTTTTAAAGATTTCAAAATTCGCGCGCTTTGCAACCCATCTAGAGCTGCATGCCGCTGTGCATAAACGGTTGCATCCCACACAAAACGTTTTCCGTGTGACCATAACGGAATAGTGACCCCGCCAGGTCGAAGCTCACTGTTGTCATTAAGACTCTTCGGTTCGGGTGTGGATGATATCCCTGGTCTTCTAAGGGCTCTTCTTACTACGGTGTTGAGTGAGGGTGTCTTGTAAGTCTACCGGGATTTTTTAGACAGCTTAACGGGTGTAGACCGTCAGAAGCAATAGGTTGGCCGCATGGCAGATATGAGAAAGGTTGACGAAGAGAGGCGCGTACCCTAAGGGCTGACATCACGCGGAAGGCCTTTGGGTCCAGCATGGTGCCAAGCTGACGGGAGGGCAGGGCTTGGATCCAGCCCCCGTTAAAGGAATGTTGAGCCGCTAGAAAGATGCACGCTCGCTTGTTAATCGTAGGCTATTCATTATATCTTGTGCGGACTTCTTCTTTTTTTGATGAGCGTCAAGAAGATGTTTGGTCACGTGCTTTCTTAGAGGGCCAGGATCGAGTTCACTCCTGTCAGCGGTATCTGCCACTATAGTTGCCTTTTTAGTTTAATATTTCCATCCTCATGAATAGGTGATTCCGCCAGGGAGCCAAATTGATTCAGTGATGCAGCAAAGCATACTGCAGTATGGCTCTTCTTATTCTAAAACCTTCATTCCTGATGAAAAGGCTAGCTCCTTCCCACATGTTCCCTTCTAAGTTAATGTTTAGTATTTCGCTTAGAATGTCTCTGGTCGTCTCGTCGTGGGCTACAAAGCCTTAAATATATTTTTGGAGTCTGGCTTGTTTGTAGCATGTGGACAAATCTTAGTGAACCAAGACTGTGTCCCTATAGGCACAGAGCCACTTGCGGATGCATACTTGTAAGTCGAAGGCGAATCTTAAACAGGGTCTATTGGGTAGCATCGAGAGCGCCTGAAATTCCTTCAGGCATTACAGAAACACCTAGGCTACCCTGAGTCGCACGAAGTGTATCAAAAAGTGCTTCCGTGGTTACTTGTTTAGCTTACGCTTGATCTTGAGGGGTACCTCCGACAGCTAAAACCTCGCATTTGGCTGCGTTGAGTGTCAGTCCTCCTGGTTCCTCGATGTTTAATATAGTCTGCAAATCCCTCGCCACGACATTTGCGGGACCTCCTAAGACAGCGTCGTCCTAGACACTAGACTTTAAAGGGCTCTGTGGACTTGATATCAGATCAGAAATGCCAACTCGTACAGTAGACGCTTTGAAGAAAGTATTGTTTTGGCTGAACATGATGATGATGGTGATTATTATTATTATTATGCAGTTTACTTCCTCACCCCATGGCGCAAACTATGGGAACGATATTTCCCTATATTCAGTAAGAAACAATCTTGTCGAAAATATTCCATTTTGTGCTGGCCTCCTGTCACAAATATTGTAACCGTCAATTGGTTACACCCTGTCACAGTTATTGCAACCGTTTATTGTTGTGCCTTTAAAAATTATTATTATTATTAGTATTGGCTACCGATTTTGCCAGGGTTATGTGGAGACTCAACCGAGGTTAGAAAGACAATTACTTCGGTATGTATGGCTATACTGCAATTCTTTTTGGGTACTTTAGCTAACAAATAAAGTAATCGCAAAATATTGCCAAGCTCAGTTGATCGAGTATCCGGATCGATAATTTGTGCTTGATATTTTCACGTTGTTACCTGCTGTCGCGACCGGAACGTGTGCCAGGGCATACGCGTCGAGTGCTCCCATTGGATATTACAGCGGTGAAGTACCTTGTGGCAAATTCCTAAAAGCGGTCACCTCCGTCTTCAAGAGTGAATCCGAATCGTGCTCGCAGAGTATAAGGAAGACCTGGAGTGTTCTCCAGAATATGGCCTCTTCAAGTGAGTACCCCGGCGTATATATATATATATATATATTATAACCATTTGTTTCAATCGGTAGAAGTTGGGCCTATTTAATCTAATTGGCAGTTTGTTGACTTGGAGATTCCGCAGGGCTTTGTCCTAGATCCCTTTATGTTTCTGGTAGTACTTAACTTCATACTGTTGAGAATTAAATACGAAAACCTGGAAAAGCAATAGCTTTTGCTAACGATACGACATTATATTTTAGCTCGCCCCGGCTAATGTTTCTAGTGGTATTAACACTTTAATTGAGTTGGCTAAAACAGTTGTTAAGATTTGTAATAAATACGGATTGGTTGTTTAATACGAGTAAACCTAAATATCTTGGATACGGATTGGTTGTTAAAAACGAGTAAACCTAAAATATATTTAAGGCTGAGGTCTGTATATCACTCGATTTTTATTAATATATTTTTATATAGTTTAAGCATCTGTAATGCAGTTTCACAAATAAATCACGCTCTGATTCTCAATATAAATAAATATGGGCATGTGTGTCACCTTTAGTGTACACACTTACAGCGTATACATAATAAATAGGGATAATTTATACATATTTATATATAAGCAAGTGAACTAATTCCCTCGTAATTTATGGATAGAGCCCATATTACATTTAATTACTTGTCATTCAATAGCTTGAATTAGTTTACGATGCAATCGGAATTAGCATAAAACATCTAATGTTTGGTGCAAAAACTGCCAGAGAAAGATAGAACCCAAGTTAAATAGGGCAAATACGAGGACTAGATTGCTGAAACGGGAACGCTTCTTGGGCAGCATAAACACCCAGAAGAATAGCAGAGTAATTCGTGTCACCAAGGAATCAATGTCAGTCGAATAGGCTTTCCATCTTTTTTAATATTCGCAAAAACAATCTGCGCAGCACCCAAACCATATCGTCGAAGTAGTTGCACGTTCTGACCGAATTAATAATATGTTTTCGTGGCGTTTGGCGAGAATGTTGAGAACTATGAACTAGTCATATATTCTTATTCTGTACTACCGCATATGTTACGCAATGGTACTATTTCATTCTATTATCTAGTAAATTGTTCTCTATACTTCCATTATTGCACAATGTATATATTGACTACAGGACTTTTGTGAATAACTATGTACATAATTGTCAACCCTTTGAACATAATAAAGGAGCACTTGAATTGAATTGAATCAGAACAAGGCAAGGCGATGTTAAAAATGGCCGGGCTAATTCCTTCGGGAAAATATCTACCCTATGAGCCGAGAGAATTTCCGTTCTGAGAGTCTGCGCACAGCAGGAACTCGAAAACTCAGAAGACAAAGGCAGTACGGCTGCAAACCTCGCTAAGCACGATAATTGGTAGGGACAGTTGACCCTAAAGATACAGCATATAAATTTCCTAGTTGTTCGTTGTAAGACACTAAAGGAAGGCATATTCCCAAAGCTCACAAACCGCCTCACCATGTACCTTTCCCTAGAAATGCACCGCAGCGCGCTCAGAATGACGGCTGACGCAAGGTGACATTACAAAAGTCCTTGGCCCCGCTCACCACGGTGCTGGGCGTTCACAGGAAAGCAGAACGAAAAAGTATTCGTTCGTATAAAGACGGCCGAGGGGCGCTTCTCACAAGACATGATTGAAAAAACTACGCGCTGTTGTCCACACAAAGAGACAAGAATAAAAACACGGACTGTAATCACAAGGTGTGATAACTGCATACAGTTTGTCGAACAAAAATCAGGAAGTGGTGCAAGCTTTGCTGACGTATTCCGCTGGGGGCAGTTAGACACAAAAAGATGCACCGGCCCCGCCATGACTGTTATCCTACGAGTTATCGACCCGTTTCTAACGGCAAATCAGATTGAAAAAAAGCTGGCGGGAATACTCGAGATCCACGAAGCTTCCTACATGAGAACTGAAGCATCCAGGCCAACCAAGAACCGGGTCGGCTGACAGTGCCGGGTCACTTTACGAGCTATGCCAGTTCTGGTCCAGAACGAACCTAACTGCCCGACGGTACCAGCTACCAGGCTAAGGAAGGGATCACTGTCCCTTTATGTTTCAAGTATTAGGAAGTGTAACACGGAACCAAAGAATGCAAGAACAGCAAGGCCGCTACACAGAGCGCTAGAGATGCGGTAAGGGAAGGGGGGGGGGGGGGGGCAATTTGCTAGTGATTGCCAAAGTAGAAACCCTCAGGTGCTACACCTGCAGCGAAAAGGGACATTTATGCCTCTTATAACTCAAACTCCTGCAGATAAATCTGTAGGAGCGAAAATAGGAAAAGTAGATAAGCACACACATATAAATATTAACGGCGAACAACCTGGAATCCAGAGAGATGATACAGCAGCAATCCAGAGCACTGTTAAAGGACCCTTCGACTGGAAGACATAGACCCAGAGGTGCGGCAATGAGACCCTTAGATATTTTGAAGAACAAAAGAAGCATAATCCAAGTCATTTGTAAAAAAGCCGGACGACCCACGATATGCCCTAGGAAACAAGGCGACGAGGAGGAACAGACGTGGTGGCTTTCATCGACACAAACGAGAAGTTAGCAGAAAGTGCTAACAATTGGGTGCAGCACTCCGCACACGAAACTAGACTCACAGTCAATCCAATTATAAAATCACAAGATAAGGGTAGTGAAAAAAGTCCAACTGCCTACAAAAGAAGCGGTAAGGCATTCTTAATAACGGAGAGGAGTAAATCTTTCGACGTCGTAGCTATGATTCATTCAAACGCGTTCATCACACTTGATAATTTTCAGATAGCGCGAAAGTTATCAAGCTGAACGCGTCGAAAAGAAAATCTAGGTTTAGGAAAAACTAGGCCTCCAAACTACTCCCGTGCTTCAGCACTACGGTGAACGTAAAAAGAGAAGTTCGAGAAGGAACTAACCAAAATTAACGCAACTCGGTTCCTCTGAGACTTCGCAGCAGCTCCAGCCCATCCTTGAGGATGCGTGTGCAATAACCGTCATAGTTAAGATGCACCCAAGATGTTCAGTAAAACCATCAAAGCTGGTGGATACAGGACATTACAGATAAGTTCAGAAAAGAAGCAAAGCCATGAGAGCACTGAGTCAATAAAAATAAATGCAGGCACTGACAAGATATAGGAAAAGCATAGCAATCGTCAAGCGCGCTACTGCTAATAGTAAAACAAAGTGTTGATGAAAGATTCTAAAACTGGTTAAAGAGGGCAATCCAACCGCTTAAGGTTTGCATAGCGGCCAGCAGGCTCAAGGTGGGAAAAGCCGCAAGTCCCATAGGCATCTCCCCAGGCTGCAGTTATTTTCCGGTTGAAAAGTGCGTAAGTGGTCTTTATCCCTAAATTGAATAAACAATGCTTTTTCCGCGCTCTAGCCAAGGAATATGGAGCAATCATCAGAAAAAACTCAAACTATTATTATTATTATTTTTATTTTACTATTTGTGTTATCAGCATACGGTTGCGACGTTCGAACGTATCGCCTCGATTATAGAGACGTTTAAAAGCCGATTATACATCGCGAGAGACAGAAGCTGTCTCGGATATTCTTCCTCCCGCTGGTTCCCGCCTCGTTCCATGCTACTTTAGTTACCCTAGTTTTGAAAGTGGTATGTAAAAAATTACAGGTTTATATATTAATTAAAAACAATATAATATGAAAAACACCCGAGTACTTTAGTGTCTATATTGCGAGATGTATCTAGGAAGAACAGCAATCATGACTGACACCTGTGGAATTGCAGCGTGTGTCCGGCAGCTAAAAGACTTTTCCATTGTATCCAATATACGCTATGACCTCGTAACGGCAGTCCTGTGAGAAGGATTATTTGATAAGTATGTATGACAAGGCTATCGCAAGAAATCACGGTCCCGCGTAGCTTCTGTATGTTATAATATTGTTGCTCTTCGTCTAAAATTATTAGTGAACCTTATTATTATTAATTCTGATTCACATTTATATTCATGTACTACATATATACTTTGTATACAGTACATTAATATATTTGTACTATATCAAAGTACTATTATTATTCGTTTAAAATGTACTCTTTGTGAAGCGGTACACGACACTCAGATGAGTACCATAGGTGATAAATACTTGTGTAAATTGTATGATTTGTTGAGCTGGATGGAGTTTAAATGACTCCTCCTCTAAGAAAGCTGCAGCACAGCGTACTTTAAGGCAGAGTAAGCAGGGTTGGTTTGGGCTTCCTTTCAGAAGACGGAATGGCTTTTCTGGGCGACGCGTTCAACACCTGTCAGCCGGTTCGAGGGGACAACATGTCGAATTTATTCCGATGGCTCAAAGAGTCATTCAGAACGATCTCGATGCTCGACTACCCGTATGAGGACTGACTTGTTCGGTACCCTGCCGGCTTATCCTGTGAAGGTAATCAGCGTTTCAAGTGTATCTTTCTTCCTCGTTCTCTCTTTCTGTCCATATATATATATATATATATATATATATATATATATATATATATATATATATATATATATATTATATATATAATATATATATGTATATATATATATTTATATATATATATATATATATAATATATATATATATATGTATACATATATAGGTGCAGAAACATTTGTGGCATAAAAGCACCCCAATTATAGAATTTGCATAATGTAGCCACAGACGCACTAAGCAGCACAGAGGCATAGTAACTTTATATACGCTTTCATATTTATGACAAAATACACCAGGAAAAAAAGTTAATTTAGAACTAATTTTATTTATCCATCATTAAGCATCCTAATCTTAATTTCATCTGGAGTAACAGTTACATAAGCATATCTTATGTTTTAAACTCTAATTATATTAATAGCCAATTTAGCATTTTTATTCATGTTTTTATAGGTTTTTTTTTTTTTTTTTTTGAGAGCGGTGGCGGACGCCAAGAAGTGCGGACGTGTGCACATCGAGCTCTGAGGAAACACGTCCATTCGTGTGTGTGCAGGATGGTAAACCCAGGGAGTTGCATACCAGAGTAATGTTTGTAACTTAGTGATCAGTTTGGTGTACTGTGTGTCGCCATGCGACAGACGCACGAGCAGCCATGAGGCTGTGAAGATCCACACGTCATGATGAAGCAAAACGAAACCATCCGCGTAACGGTCCGTAGGCTTCAGCGGCACGCCGCTGTCATTCAAATTCGAATTCTAACGGCTGCTTAACTAAATGTTGATGCTAGAACATAGCCACCGCAATGCCAATAACAGCTGTGTTTCACTTGAGAAGCAGCAGCAATAAGACATAATAAGTAAAATAAGAAGAATAATAATAAGAATAAAAATAATAATAATAATAATAATAATAATAATAATAATAATAATAATAATTAATAATAATAATAATAATATTAATAATAATAGTAATAATAATAATAATAATAATAATGATAATAATAATAATAATAATAATAATAATAATAATAATAATAATAATAATAATAATAATAATAATAGTAATAATAATAATAATAATAATAATAATAATAATAGCGGCCTGCACAACAAATAAAGTTAACGCCATTGAATCAGGCCTGAGTTATCCGTGGTGTTAAGATCACTGGAGTAGGTGTTGCGACCTCCAATGAGGCTGCTCTCCGTAGTGGGTAGTAAGTTAAATTATATTATATAACGCCTTATAATGACAGATCATGGAGACAACGGGCCTTACCACGGGCTCGCCAGCCCGCGGTCCGGGCAGTCGGACCCTAATAGAGTCCCCTGTCCAACTTGCGCACTTACGTTTACACGAAGAGGCCTGCGTCGACACATTACGGTGAAGCACGGAGGGGGTGCCCATAACATAGTCGACGAGTCAGAGCGCTCGAACGCTCGGTTTTACCGCGGATCAGTTAATCAGTGTCATTCAAGTTGTCACTCGCCGCTGGCGGTTGGTCCGCATCTTGCCGAAATCAGTACGTAGGCAAGTTGCCGAAGTGTTCACTAAGGTGTTGTGCTCAGTCGCAGATAACAACGACAGTACTGCCTGGCTTGCTCTGTTCTCTTTCGCGCCCGTCGTCCTCCGCCTTCCCGATGGTGGGAAAGACGACCGCTCGTTGGCGGTTATCATCCGGAAGAACCTCCGCGATTTTACTGATGGAAAACGGTTTGACCTTAGCGGTAGCCCCGTCCCAAACCAACCTTCACGGCAGCGGACGGTCGACACCGTCCGGCTAGCCATTACCAAGCTCTCGGAAGGCGACGTTTCTTCGGCGGCTAGGGTCTTGATCTCAGAAGACACGCTAGCGCAGAAGCCCAGCGAGACAGCCGTGCTGCTGGACAAGCACCCTCCCGCGCCCTCCTTCCTAACATGGCCTAGCCCTCCTCACGTGCTCCTGCCATCAACTACATCAGGCGAGAGCGTCCGGTCTGCCATACAAACGTTTTCTCGTAGTTCAGCAGCTGGCCTGGATTTCATCAGACCACGGCTCTTACAAGACCTGTTGTCCCCGCTCTAGGGGCTGCCGCAGACCGGCTCGCGGCTGCCCTGGCCAAGGTCGTCGATCTTCTTCGATGGGGATCGCCTTTCCCCGACTGGCGACCCCTTATCTTCGGCGCCCCGACTTTTTGCCCTCAAGAAGAAAGATGGTGGTGTGAGGCCCATCGCATGCTCATCCGTAATCCGAAGGCTGGCGGCAAAGATCTGCATTTTTGAAAACAAGGCGGAAGTATCAGGTGCTCTTGGTTGTCATCAGCTCGGGTTTGCGACACCGGGAGGATGCGAGGCCGCGGTGCATTCAACTCGGTCCTTCTTGGAGTCTCGTTCCGGAGCCACCCTTGTGGTCAAGCTCGACTTTAAAAACGCCTTTAACACCATTCGGAGAGACCACCTGCTAAATGCGGTCAAGGCTTGGGCACCGAGCATGTTCCACCAGGTGGAACTAGCTTATAAAGAGCCATCTTGCCTTCTTCTGCCGCATGATACCATAATGTCGCAAACTGGGGTGCAGCAGGGCGACCCCATTGGGTCCCCCCCTGTTTTGCCTGGGTATCAAGGAGTTAGTCGACTCTCTCGAGTGCCCTCTAAACACATGGTACTTAGACGACGGTGTACTGGGTGGGGCACCTGATGCAGTTCTGAGGGACATCCACAGAGTCATCGAGTTCGCGGAGCGGAGTGGCCTGGCTCTAAATCCTGCAAAGTGCGAGGTTCATGTCGTAGGAGGTGCTACCGACTCTGAGGTGCTAGAGGTTCTCCCAGGATGCAGGACTGTTGGCACGGATCTGGAGTTACTAGGCGTCCCCCTATTCCCAGAGGGAGTTCCGGCAGCTCTCGAAGGTGGATAGAAAAACTAGAGCATGCAATGTCACGCATTCCTTTGGTAGGATCTCACCGGGGCCTTTTTCTTCTGAGATCTTCATTTTCGGCCCTACGTCTCAATCACCTGTTTTCGAGGTGCAGACTGCTCGCTTGCTCCGGGACTCCTTGAGCGACTAAACGACAGCGTGCTTACTACGGTTGAGGCTCTTTTGAATCTCAGTCTATCGGCAGAAGCACGTCAACAAGCTCTACTCCCCGTTCTTTGGGGTGGTCTTGGGTTGCCTGATGCTACTGTCCTATCGGAGGTAGCTCTGGTAGCTTCCCTCCACAAGTCTTTACAACAGGCTAAATCACTTCTCGATTCAGTCGCTCTTACGGACCCAGAAGATCGCTTAGAAAGAACCCGCCGTAGAGCAGTTGCCCTGTGCGGCCACGAGCCCGCCGAAGCTGGACGCCAGAGAGATTGGTCGGCGGCTTTACATGAGCAAAGGGTTTGAAAATCTCATCGCGGAAAGCGCCACAGACGCTGATAGGGCCAGGCTGCGCGCCGTCTCCTCTAAAGGGGCGGGCGCATGGCTCCACGCCATACCCTGTGCTCGGATCGGGACACTCCTAGATGACGAGTCGGTGGAGAATCGCGGTCGGACTTCGTTTGGGGACGGACCTTGTGCACGCTCATACCTGCGTCTGCGGTGACGCCGTCCAGCCGGATGGACGCCACGGGCTATCCTGTATCGTCAGCGCAGGCAGGCGAGCCCGACACCAAGCTCTGAACGAAACCTTCAGCAGAGCCCCTACGCTCTAGTGGCCCTACCGTGCGTCCTGGAACCCGTCGGACTGGATAGGGAAGGAGCGGAGAAAAGAGACCCGACGGTCTGACCTTAACCCCCGTTCGAGAGCGGTTGCATGCTTGGTTTGGGGACGCGACAGTTACCTGACTCATTAGCTCCTTCAATGGTTAGTGCTGGCGCGGCCCGGGCCGGATATGCTTCAGCTCTCGCCGAGGCAGGCAAGGTAAGAAAATACCAGAAACATCGGGTACCCGTACGGGTTCTACCCACTGCCTTCGAGACACTTGGCGGGCCGGGTCCGTCCACTCGCGGTTTGCTACAGAAGGTCGGGAAGCGACTAGGTCTAGCCAGCGGTGATAGGCGAGCGGGCGAATTTCTCAGACAGCGTCTGTCGCTGGATGTGCAACGGGGCAACGCGGCTTCGGTCCGGGAACCCTCCAGAGATGGTTGGTTCCTACATTGGACCCTTCGTAAACGTGCACACGTTCGCAGGGACCCCAATTGTCATGTTCCCACCGTCGGTGATTAATTACAATGAATAAATGTCAC